>APFE031717899.1:0-37615 GCA_000404065.3 Pinus taeda | reverse complement strand
GAATCCTCAATTTCTGTAAATAAGTTATTTAGTTAGTAGTATTTAAACCCTTCTCATGCATTTAGAGAAGGGTCCATAAATTTATCAAAAGCATGTCCTCAGAACATGCACTTTTGCACCCTCAGAGGAGGTTTTGGTGAATGAATGGAACAGGGTTTATTTGATATTTGCATTTGATATATGCATTTGATATCTACTACTGATCTTGCACTTATGTACTCTCATGTAGATGTTAAATCAAGGAGAGATAAATCAATTGTCGCTTGAAGCTCATAAGTAGGACTAGTTATAAATGGTACTTTTATCTCTTAACCATTTATCCTTATGCGTTAAAGTGATATTCGGTTTTTAGTTATTTATATATTACAGCATGGATGTCTGAGTTATCATTTGGAACTTTTGTACGGTGATAACTATTTGTTTAAGTTTAGTGTATGAATAGCTCATTTATGCGATACGTTTTAACAACTATTTCGTCTAACTTCTTATACGAAGTAGCTCATCTTTATCGAATTCTTTTCTTATGATAGCTGAATGATCTTTATTACCAGTTATTGTTTGAAATCTTTTTAGATCGCATAGAAGAAAGTTATCACACCCTGGGTTAGCATAAATTTCGATGTTTTTTGCTTATTAGAATACAATAGCAAAACATTTAGATAGATAGAATTATTCCATTTAGAATAGAAACACCCATATTTCTCTCACACACACACTGAATTGGGAAACTAGTCCCATATCCCCAGTCGGACCCGCTATACCAAACGGATAAGGAGCTGCCAACCAAGATCCGGACCGGGCGGGTATCCCCCTTGTTGTCGACCCAATTTTCGGGGCCTTCAACAGGAAGCTATTTAGTGAGATGTTTGGACATGTGTTGGATACCACCATGATCTTCAGCGACTACCAGAGCGGGGTTCATCTTTCAGAGAATCTTGTGTTTAATTTTGGCAACTAGGGCCAAACTTCACATTGGGAAGCTCATATGAGACAACTCATATTTTTATTGGATTCCTCTCTTCAAGAGGTGTAGGATTGATCTAAAGATCATCCCATTCTGACATGTACAAATGAAGTTATGAATTTATTTTGATTATGGACAAATTGTCAAGGTCGGCCAACAAACTCATGTAGGCTCAAAAGCCCAACAGTAATGCCTATTCATGCTCAACGTTTGCATATAAAGACAAGCTGCCTCCTCCTCATTTTGATACTTCAGTCACTCACTATCTTCTCTCTCCTTCATTGGTTGGGAACAAAATTCAAAGGCATCTCTCCACACGTGCGAAGAAGGGAAGGGTTTTCTATTTTAGTCGTTGACCAGCATTGATCAAAATTGCAGGAAGTTAATTTGACTTGCGTTGACCTGTTTTGAGTGTGGTTTTGGGTGGAGGATTTCTATTTGGGGAGGTCTTAATTTTGGGCATGAAATTTGAGTCAGTTTGACCTTTGTTTAACCAACGGTAACTGTGCTAGGGCTTGTTGTTGCATTGACTTTTATTGACTGGAATTTTTTGGATTGTTTTTGGGCTGATTTGAATTGCTGTTGGAGGCTGAGTTGACTGGGTATGATTGAGATAAATTGGAGGAAGAATTATGACCTGTTGACCAGTGTTGACTTTCTAGTTAGGGCTTGTTGTAATTGATGTTTGACTGGTCAAATTTCACTTTGATTGGGCAAGTGAAAATTGTATATTGTACTCTCTCTCTCTCTCTGTACTGAACTTTTGAAGAATTATAAGAAGAATTGATCAAGGGTTCCCCACATCGGGGTTTGTCCTTGGCTGGTGCCATATCTTGTGTCCTCTTGTCTTGGATTCTCTTTTACTCTTATTGTTTATGTTCTATCTGCAATTTACTATCATGATGATGGGATTGCTAAACTGGATATTGATATTGGGTTAGTAAAGAAATTGAAGTAAAATTTCTCTAAGCATAGAACATACCATTGTTAACCAAAAATTAACAAGATCCCATTTTCACTAGAAATTTTTGGACAAAACTATTTTCTTGTCTTTGTACTCAATTAGCTCATACCCCATCTTATCATCCTCAATCATATGCGAAAATTTAGATAGTGAACAAATGTTTGAAAGGATATCTTTGTTGCTTTGTATTTGATAAATAAACACAATGGATCAAGTGGTTACCCCTGGGAAAATGCTGGTCCATACCACAACAAAAATGACCCCATTTATGGCACTTCGTGGATATCATCCATCATCCATCATATCATCTTTAAGAGACAATTCTAAAGTTCAAGTAGTGGAATATCCTATCAAGCATCAACAACAAGTTCTCCAACTCTTAAAGGATAACCTGACTCTGGCACATAATCGAATGAAACAACAGGAAGATCAACACTGTAGTGAAATAAGTTTTGATGCGGGTGATTGGGTGTTTTTATGACTACAACCATACAAACAAATGTCCCTCGATTTTGTTGCAAGTTTCACTTTTGTTTTCACTCCTGCATTTGTCACACCTTTTCACATCACCATAGTTAGTTTTGGTGCACTCTTTTGCATGAGATGGTCTTACATATCATTAAAATATGCGCCAGACACATTCCCACAACTTAGTGCACCTTTTAGTCTCAGTCCGCACTTTTGTTGTAAATTGTGTTTTAAGTGTTGTAATGTGTCATTTCAATTGTCACACTTAGAAATAGGTGTCACTTTGTTGTTGTTTTGAGGTGTGACTATTTTGCATGAGTCTTGTGCAGTCCGTTAACTTGTATTGATGGAATTTATGTGTGTGGTCCATGTTTGAGTATTGTTTGAATGCATTTATTTCTCCTACTATGTTGGTCCTACACTTACCCATTTTGGGAGCTCTTCATGGTCCTCCTACTCAATGAAAGTTGTAAAGGCATTAGTCCTCTTACTAGGTGATAATAATAGCTTATTCATGAGCCTCATTGATGTATCTTTTCTTCCCATACTTGCGCACTAAGTATTTTCTAAGGTATCCTCCCTCTCATAGTGCATTAATGCTTCCTAAGATAAGTGACCTAGCCTTTTGTTGCCACCCTCAGTGAAAAGTGCACTTTAGAAGAACAAGGACCATTTTAGCGCACTTTGGAAGGATAAGGACCTTCTCTCCCTGCAAAAGTGCACTTCAAAACAATAAAGAGCACTTCAAAATAACAAAGAGCACTTCAAAACAACAAAGCACACTTTGGAACACTGAAGTGCACTTCAAAACAACAAGTTGCACTTTAGAAAAGCAAGGACCTTATGTCTCTTAAAAAGCACATGCTGCAATCTTAAAGCACGAGCACATGGCGCAATCATGAAGCCTGAAGCCTTCATCCCTCCTTCTTCCCTTAGAACACGTGGCACGTTCATGAAGCCTGAAGCCTTCATTTGAGCACATTACTTCAACTTGAAGAACTGCGCGCTCTTTGAGTGCATGAGTGCACCCTAAGCCAACGAATGATTTCTCCTTCGTGCTTTGACTGTGCACCCTGCACCCTCCTAGTTCCTCTTAAGCACACTAATGCACTAGGAAGGCATGAAGCCTGACCACTTCGTTCATTCGTTGTGCGCCCTTGTGCCCTCCTTAGTCCCTTTGAGTGCATGAGCACACCCTGAACCCACGAATGAATTCCCTCCATGCTTCGGACCTGCGCCCTGCGCCCTTGAGCTCTCTCTCTCTCTCTCTCTCTCTCTCTTACTTGAGCGCACAAGTGCACCTTGAAGCCTCGAGATTGGACCAAGACAGAAAGAAGACATTACATTATGACTCTGGGGATTTCGATATTGATCAAAGGCCCTTGGAGGGTGAAGGAGAAGAACAAAGTGGATCCTTCATGAAGATGAAGCATAGATCAGATCTACCATCAAGAATGCAAGATGAAGCAACAAGGAAGACAACTTGGCATTGCCACCTCATCATGAAGTCCATGTCATCATTGTCAAGTTGTAACTTGTATAAGTGTCATCATAATATTCAATGTGTGGGCATGTTGGTCATTGTGTAACATTGAAGAAACCAGGTTGAAGGAAAAAAGTGATGTAGGATCTGTTGTACCTCTAAGATGATAATGATCAACTATCATGCCAAAGCATACAAGATAATTGTTTTGGGGGTTTTATTTAATTTGGAGGACCAATGAATGAAACATATGTAACACTGTAATGCCTAACCTTTTGAATAATATTAATACCAAAGCAGAGGGCTGCTATAAAATTTCACACAGTGATATAGCTTGTATGGTGGTGAGCAGAAACAAAGAAATAATATGATTATCACAATTTTCAAACTGAAAATTAAATAATCATAAGTATGAAAACCATTAAACAATGTTCAAAAGGTTCAAGAGAATATGTTTAAGCTTACAAAAGATGTTGATGATTTATTGATTCAGAGGGAATTAGTTAAACAAAAAATCCATTAATTTATTGTCTTTATAGATTATCACTTCACAAGTTTATAGGAATAGATTGAAACACAATTATTCCTACCTGGTTATCTATGTAAGACATAAGAATATGAAGAAAAACATAATGAGTAATATTGGAAAAACTAACAGGAGACACAAACTGTGTAAAACAAAATTCAGAATCCTTTGCTTTGTATTAGGTTCCAGAAAAGTCAAGTACATCAAATGTTTAGAAATTCTTCATCAAGGGTGCAACCCTTAATAACTTGTGAAGAGAGTTATTTATACAACAGTAGAACTAAGAAAATATCCTAAACTATTTTTACAAAAAAAGATTATTATATAATTAAAATAAAGACTGCTAGTTGATCTGGCACTATTTTGATGCTGAGTTGTTGGTGACTATTGCTGAAAAAACTAAAAATTGTTGAAGCTGGCTAACTGTTCCTCCAAAAGCTAAATGTTGTTTGATTTTCATGCTAGATGTCATATTTACTTATGACCTTTCATCTGATACACTTTCATTTGTTTGTCTTTCATCTGTATTTCTTTATCTGCCTCCTCTATTTTGTCTTTTACTGTGTAAATTGTCTGTTTTAACATTTACTGTGTAAATTATTTCTTCTGCTCTGCTGCTGTATGGAATTTTCTGTTGAGGAAAATCATTTGAATTCATTTCTTGAGAATCTAGAACAAACATGTTTTTAACTAGTATAAAAGCTGTCTATCTAGGTCTTATATGATCACCTGCAAAATAAACTAATAGTAAATAAAAAATAGGTTGGCAGGGAGGAGATAATGGTTTGAGAGAACAGGGAAGTTTGTGGACAGAGTCCTGGCAGTGTTTGGAAGGTAATCGGAGGTCAAATTGAGTAGCAGAGGTTCAGGGTGGCGTAGGAAGGGTTAGGCAAGTTTCAGTGAAAAAATGAGCTAAAAGAGTGAAAACGAAGGTCTTCGGCGTTTAAATGGGTAACGTTTGAAATTTGGCATGGAAATCGATAAGTGAACAGTGGATGGTTTTGGCCTAAGCAGGGAGGCAGTATTAAGGCTCATCACACTGATTTTTGTCGTCGGGTGGTTTTTTCATGAGGGCACGTGAGTTTATGTAAAGCTGCCACATAACTAAAAGGGGCCTGAGCAAAACCACAAATCTCGCATGCTCTCGGGCTTTTAAAGGCCGGACATCGGGAACGCGCGATATGGCACACTGTTAGATATAGGGGTGAAAGATCTAACGGCTATCGCACCGTGGAGTTGCATGGAGGTGAATCAACGGAGATTAGCGGGGCCCAGGGGTTAATTACAAGTGATTTGTAATTAATTTAATGAATGAGGCGGGGTTAAATATAAGCAGGTTTAATAAAATGGAACCGGGGTTAAAATATAGTGGAGGTTTATTAACCACACCAAGGGTGGTGGGTTAAAAGGATTTATATTGGGAAAAAGTGAATTTTTGGAGTTAATTAAGATAAAGCGGGGTGAAACAAAACTTAGGCTAAAAGGGGTTTTATGGGTTTTTAGGCGAAATATGGAAAATATGGTATGGCAGAGTTAATAAAGTAAAGTGGAGGGGGGAATAAAAGTTAGGATAAGGGGTATTTATGGGTTTTTAGGGAGATTACAAGGGGAAAGTGATTTTTTCAAGGGGAAAGGGTTTCACACTAGGAAAAAGGGGTTTTTGGGTAGGGGAATGAGTTTGGAGGATAATTTGCTAGGAAAATGTGTGAAACCAAAGGGCAAGGGTGAAAATGAAGGGAAAAGGGTATTTTCTTAGGAAATGATGGGACAATGAGGAAATTAGTAAGTATGTAGTGGGGGTGAAATGAAATGATGGGAAGTTAACCAAATCAACTTGTGAACATCTTTTCACTTTCATAACTGCTCTTGTACACTAAAACATTAGATTAAGCATGATAAATGTGATTATACTTCAATCAACTTTGTACTTCTGCAACCTTTCTTCTACCTACCCTTTACTTATCCTAACATTTTTCCTTCACTTTATGGGTGCATTTAAGCTAGTAGACCCTTTATTTCTTTTCATGAATAATCTACCTCTATACCTTATTCTCTCCATTGGCTTAGATTAAATTGTTGAGCCAATTTTATTTTCAACCTATGATAATCAATTTAAAACAAATCCAATTATGATTAAACTGTATAATTGGATTAAATAAACTAGTGTGGCATCTAAACAAATTGCACACAACTATTATTTCAAAAGTGAATTAGAGTAAAAGTAGTGGCATTTATATTTGCAACACTTTAAGAGTTTATTGTTTTTTCTTTCCTGTCTAACCTAACATTTTATTTTTTCCTTCATTTTTTAGGGCATCTATTCTAACATTTTCTTTGATATGAACACATTTATCAAAATATTTCCTACCATTTTTATTCATTATTTTTTTGTCCATATCCTAGCTTAACATTTTTTTGAAAAATATTTTCATTTTATGGACTAATTTATTTTAACTTATCCAAACCAAAAAATGCTTCAACATTGGCTCCATCTGGGAACTGATTTCTCCTGTAGAATGTAGAGAACTTGTAGATCCATGTGCCTTCTCCTCGGGCTATGGAGTCTTTTGCTGTAAAAAATCACACTAACAGTTTGAAAATAAAAGAAACCAGATTTTTTACAATGATAGTAATGAAATCTACTTCAACTTCTTAGTACTAAATGTAATGTTTGAGAAACCTTCCATTTATAGGATAAGTGGAATATAGCCCCTCAATATTTTGTAGCACAAAAGTGTTGTTTCCCTTCATTTTAGCAATTTCTAAAGGTCCAAACCACATGTTGTCAAACTTGCCATGTTTTCCCTTTTCTTCTCTCCTGGAATCCCATCTTCGAACTAGGTCACCTTCCTTGAAGTCTCTTTCCCTGGATCTTCTGTCAAATAGGATCTTCATCTTATTCTCATACTTTTTCAATTTGCATTGAACTTCATCTTTGTTTTCATTTAGTTCAATAATCTAATTTATTCTTCTTGAAAAATCATTAGGTTCATATGTTGAATCCTACAGGAATTTCAAAACAGGGAAGGTCAAATTGGTAGGGAAGATTGCATCTTTCCCATAAAGTAACTCGAAAGGAGATTTTCCAATATATCTCTTTGGAGTAATTATGTTTGCCCATACTGCATAAATTAAATGAGAGTCCTAGCTCTTTTTATGATCTGCTAGAGTCTTTTTTATTACCATTACCAGACTTTTATTTGAGGATTCTCCAAGGCCATTACCTTATGGGTAATATGGAGTTGAATGATGTAACTGAATCTGATATTTTTTGAAAAAGTCAATCATTTTAACACTAGAAAAAGTTGTTGCATTATCAGTGAAAATTTGAGTTGGGCAACCAAATCTAGATAATATGTTCTCTTCAATAAATTTGATTTCTACTGAATCAGTAGCATTTCTCACTGGAATTGCTTCCACCCATTTAGTGAAGTAGTCTATTGTAGTGAGGATCCATCTATGCTAATTACTTGAAGTGGGATGAATCTCTCCAACAAAATCTAATCCCCATTGGAGAAAATGTTTTCAGACTATTGATTGAGCCAGTGGAAGAGCTGCTAATTTTTGCTTACCAACAAACTTTTGACAAGGAACACAACCTCTGACCTTTGATCCTACTTGTAAAAACAATGTTGTTCAATAAAATCCTCCCCTTAATATCTTATATTTTGTTGCTCTCCAAGCATAATGTCCTCCACAATATCTTGTATGAAACTGGTCAATGATTCCTTTAGTTCCTGATTTTGTTAAACATAATAACAAAATATTTAGTGGGTCTTTTGAGTACAAATTTGCATTTAGAATACAGTACTTGACTACTTTCAGTTTGAGAGTTTTACACTAGCTTTTGGAGAATGACGTTGGACATTCAAAATCGATCAAGAAATTTACAATGTCTTGGTACCAATCTGACAACAGAAATTTGTCATCAATGTATAAAGGGTGGATCTGGTTTAAAGGTAAAGGTTCATGTGGATTATTTTCTTCAGGATGAAGGGAAGGTTCTTGTGGATTCTCCTCTTCTACAAGGACAAAAGGTTCTTGTGTATTCTTCTTATCTGAAGTTCGAGAAGGTTCTTGTGGATTCTTCCCTTGTATGTCTAAAACATAATTGATTCCGAGCACTTTACAGTTGGATCCAGCTAGAAGCTTAGCTAATCCTTGGCCTTTTACTAGATTTGTAGTTTTGATATTTAGATAAAACTCCAGTATTTGAGTGATCCATCTACCTCTCTTTTCATCAGTGTATAGTTGAGTTAAAATGATTTTCGCAGCACTGCTAGGAACATAAGCAATAATATGAGAATGTAGGACATACATCCTGAATGATTTTAGGGCTTGAATAAGGGCATAGGCTTGCTTCTCAATTGTGTCATACTTAAACTCAACATCTCTCATAACCTTACTGAAAAAGACTATTGGTTGGTCATGGGAATCTTCATTATTTTGTAGTAGAACAACAACAAGGGTTGTTTCTAAGGCAAAGGAAAAGATGTTGAATGGTTTAGTGTAATCAGGGCTGGCCAAGGTGGGAGATTCAGAGATAGCTTTCTTGATCTGATCAAAGGCATGCTTGGAAGAGATAGTCCATTTAACTTCATGATCTTTTCGAAGCATGTCAGTTATATCTTTTACAATGTCAACATAATTTGGGATGAATCTCCTTAAAAAATTAATCTTTCCTAGAAAAGCTTGAATCTCCTTCTTATTTCTAGGTAAGGTCAACGTTTTAATGGTAGACACATGCATGGGATCAATCACCACTCCTTCTTTTGAAATTATATGGCCCAACAGTTTTCCTTCTTTGATAGCAAACAGGGACTTTTTAAGATTCAATGATATCCTGAATTTTCTACACTTTTTCAAAACCTTCATCAAGTGCTTTAGATGTTTCTGATCAGATTTAGAAAAATAGTTATGCCATCAAGATAAATGACCATAAATTTATTTACTTGACCACAAAAGCTACATCCATAGTTCTCTAAAATGTTGCTCTAGCATTAGATAAGCCAAATGGCATTCTAGCATACATGAATGTACCTCAGGGTGTAGTAAAGGTTGTCTTCTCTCTCTCTGCTGGATCAACATTTACCTAATTATAGCGTGAAAAACCATCAAGCATAGAAAGTCTTTGTGCTCCTGAAACCATTTGAAGTAACTGGTCCATTTTGGGCAAAGAATAATTATCCTTTAATGATGCTTTGTTCAAATTTCTAAAGTCCACACAGAGTCTAATTTCTCCATTCTTCTTTCTAACAAGAACTAAATTTGCAACCCAATTAGAATATCTAAGAGGGATAATGACCTAGGCATCTAGCATTTTCTTAATTTCCTTTTCTACAATTGGTAGAAGAGCTAGATTGATCCTCCTAAGTTTTTGTTAATAAGGAACTGCTTCTAGCTTTAAAGGAATATTATGTTGTATTAATGAAGTATCATAGGTTCTTAGATCAGCATAGGTCCATGCAAAAACATCCTTATAATTTTGAAGTAACTTAAGATATTGATCTTTGATCTCAGGATCTAGAGATGCACAGATTTTGATGTTCTTAATATCATCATTTGTTCCAATATTAATTTCTTGTATGTCATCTTGTGAAGGAATGGACTGAGGGTTTCAGAGGACATCATTTTGATCAAACAAATTTTCTAAAGGAATGAGGCCTTTGGGAATAAAATTTTTAGACAATTGAATAATGCCATGATCAACAATTTTTGAATTGAAATTTGAAGTATCATTTCCATTTCAATTTTCATTTATTTCTGTTCTACTTCATCAATTTGTAGAACTGAAAATTCATCTATAATGTGCAGAAAATATTTCAAATGTTCATCATCTTCAAATATATGTCAATGTTTTAGATTGTTTGGGATGGATGGTCTGTGCTTGACTTGTATTTGATAGAGTACATTGGTTTGATCAGGAATTTTAAATGAATTAGCAGAAACAGCTAAGGCATCTGCATGAATATTCTGATTTCTTGGAATATAAGTCAAATTAAAAGCATCAAAGAAGTTTTCGACTAAATCCCAAACTTCATTTCGATAAGACCTAAGTCTAGGATGCTTAGTCTAGCAAATATTTCTCACTTGTTTGACAATAAGTTCTGAATCAGTAAAAACACTTAAGTTTTGAACCTTTAAGCTTTTGGCTAATTGCAATCCCAAAAGGAAAGCTTCATATTCAGCAACATTATTTGTAACTTTCAATTACATCTTCCATTTTAACTTGAGTTTCATGTATTTGGTTTGAAGAGAGTTGAAAGCAACCAAAATCCTGATCAATTGCATAAATGGGATGGTTCCTTGGCTGGTCTGTTTTGCAAACAGTGTGCACAAATCTTACCTCTCTATATAACCTTAGTTATTCTCCCCCTTAAACTAGAATAGTGGCATAAGACATATCCATCTGAAGATTTCCTCCTAAGTTGGCACAACAAGACCTAGAAAGGAGCATTCTAAATTTGGGAGGAATATCTGTGACAACTATATCAAGCACTACACTTTTCACTGGAATTTGGGCAAGGGTGACTAATAAATCCTTAATCAATCCTAAGTAGGGAACCCTTTTAGAATCAAAGGTGTACAAGTCACGATAGGATCTAGTTATGTCAAGTTTCAAATGGTCCATGATAGTTTTGGGCATGAGGTTATGTGAAGCTCTAGAATCAAGAATACAATTATATGACATTGAATTGTTTTGTCTTAAGAGTTACATAGAAAGAAGGAACTATTTCATCTATCATGTCTGAGCTAGGACCAAAGACAACTATTGGTTTTTCATCTTGCAGAATAATGATATCACTTTCAGCATCAACCGAGGTGTTTTGTATTCATTTGGGGACTTGATTTTTATACTTAGTGTTTTTGGAAAGTTCTAAAAGTGGAATTGGGATTTTAACCCTTTTTCAGCATTAAATGTTCAAAGCAATTTTATCATTTTGAGCAGTATTAGTTCACTAGTTTAATGGTCGAATAACAATTGTTTGAGTTTCAACAACTTTGGTACAAGGTTCAATTATTGGAGTCTCCTTAGGAGGTCTTCCAGGGACGGGTCTAGGCCTAATATCATATCTCTTGTTCAACTTTGCAATTGCAAATTCAGAGAAGGCATGGTATTTAAAAACCTGTGAGGATTCTTGATCTTCTTGAACCTAGTTTTGTTGTGAGAGAGGAATAATAATTGTTTGATTAGCAGAAGTATCCATATTATTGATATCTTCAGTAATAGTCATAGTATCTTCATCAGGTTGTTGGTCATCTATCATTAAGGAGTGGGAACCTATTGATCATTACGAGGTCTCTGAAGAATTTGTAATTGTGGGTTCCTTTTATACTGAACTTGATTTTGATTTTGGGGTCTAGTAATTGTTTGTTGAACTGTCCTAGGTTGAGTCTCAATCTTGGAAATTCTATTAGATAGATTTATAAGAAGAGAAGTTATTTCATCTATTTTAGTCTTAGAAGAACTAGAGGACCTAGAGGCCCCTTAAATAGATTTGAGTTTCCTTTGGGCCTTTTCCTCTTTAGATTTCAAGGAAGTCGAAGCAACCCTATTTGCTTCCACCTCTATAACATTTGTTTGCATATCTTCAAGAGTTCTTGAAGTTCTCTCCCTTAACATTACAACAAAATCATCATCAAAGGCTTTAGAAAACCTAGAATTAGCTGCTGCTTCAGGGGGTTTACAATCAAGGGGCATCTTATGATAACGTTTATTGAACCTTTTGATAAAATCTGATACAGGTTTGCCAAAGTTTCTTCTAAGTTCTTCAAACTCAGTCAGAAAGTAAAGATGATCTTTCTTTACACCCCATTGATTTTTAAATATGTTTGTAAGCTCTTCCCAATTTTTAATGGAATTTACAGGTAACTGCCTAAACCATATTCTTACATTTCCTTCAAGTGACTGTACAAACAATATCATGTAAACATTTTCTTGTTTGATATTCATGTTGTCTGCAAAGTCTAGAAAAGCTTGAAGATGGTCCTCAGCTGAGGGACCAGTTTCTCCATTATACCTAGGAAGGTATTTCAAGTACCCAGCTGGGAATGCATCAAGGTTAGCAAGTAAGACTAAAGCTACATATCTAGCTTGTGCAATAGGTTGGAATGCCATAGTAGAAGGTGGTGTATGAGGTGTTTGTGTGGATGAAGAAGAAGAAGATGAAGAAGAGGTAGAAGAAGGTGATTGAGGGGGTGTGTGACTATGTGGAGGTGAAGAAGGATGGGATATCCTGAATAACTTTGAAGGAGTCTTAAGAACTAACTTTTGGACCTGTGAATGAATACCCACCTTTGTTTCAAAGAGTGGATTTGGATATACAGATAGGGTCTCTTCAGGTTGTTCAGAAGTAGAAGCTTCAAGTCATTTAGAAGTGGAAGGAAATGAATAAGTGGTAGGGGATATGAAATCTGTCGGTTTGTATTTAGGTAAATGAACACCCAAGTCAAACTTAGTTTTAGGTGATCCTGGTGGTAGAGGGGGTTCTTGATGTGTTTCGAAAGAATGAATGAGGAAAGCTGAATCTAAATCAACTCCTCTATCTAATAGTTCAGAAACCCTAGGAGGTATTTGTGTCCAATCAGGATCAGATGGAATATTACTAAAAGCATCAAATGATACTAAATCTTCAGAATGCAAGGCTAAAGAGGAAGAAGAAGAAGGTTGATGTCTCCTTTTAGAACTAGTTTTTCTTAAAAAAATTTCAGGATATGACAGAGGATTAACTAAGTTAGATTCCAAATGAGATCTGGTGTTCTTAAAAGGTGCCAATTTGGGCTAGTGGAGTCACCATGTGAAGGATTTTAACCTTTCTAGACCTTTAATCACCTTAAAGGAATAGAATGAATATAGTTTCCCTAGGAAAACTTAATGAAATTTGATTCCCCGAAAATGGCGCCAGATTGATGTCTGAGATGATAATGGTCAGCTATCATGCCAAAGCATCTAAGATAATTGTTTTGGGGGTTTTGTTTTAATTTGGAGGACCAATGAATGAAACAGATGTAACACTGTAATTCCTAACCTTTTGAGTAATATTAATACCAAAGTAGAGGGCTGCTATAAAATTTCACACAGTGATATAGCTTGTATGGTGGTGAGCAGAAACAAAGAAATAATGTGATTATCACAATTTTCAAACTGAAAATTAAATAATCATAAGTACGAAAACCTTTAAACAATGTTCAGAAGGTTCAAGAGAATATGCTTAAGCTTATAAAATATGTTGATGATTTATTGATTTAGAGGGAATTAATTAAACAAATAGTCCATTAATTCATTCTCTTAATAGATTATCACTTCAAAAGCTTATAGAAATAGATTGAAACACAATTATTCCTACCTGGTTATCTCTGTAAGACATAAGAATATGAAGAAAAACATAATGAGTAATACTGGAAAAACTTACAAGAAATACAAATTGTGTAAAACAGAATTCAGAATCCTTTGCTTTGTATTAAGGTTGTAGAAAAGTCAAGTACATCAAATTTTTAGAAATGCTTCATCAAGGGTGCAACCCTTAATAACTCGTGAAGAGAGTTATTTATACAATAGTAGAACTAAGAAAATATCCTAAACTATTTTTACAAAAATAGATTATTATAGAATCAAAATAAAGACTGCTAGTTGATCTGGCACTATTTTGATGCTGAGCTGTTGGTGACTACTGCTGAAAATTTGAAAATTGTTGAAGTTGGTTGACTGTTCCTCCAAAAGCTGAATGTTGTTTGATTTTCACGCTGGATGTCATATTTACTTATGACCTTTCATATGATACACTTTCATCTGTTTGTCTTTCATCTGTATTTCTTTATCTGCCTCCTCTGTTTTGTCTTTTACTGTGTAAATTGTTTGTTTTAACATTTACTGTGTAAATTATTTCTTCTACTCTACTGTTGTATGGAATTTTCTGTTGAGGAAAATCATTTGAATTCATTTCTTGAGAATCTAGAACAAACAGGTTTTTAACTAGTATAAAATTTGTTTGTCCAAGTCTTATATGATCACCTGCAAAAATAAACCAATAGTTAATAAAAAAACAGGTTAGTAGGGAGGAGATAATGGTTTGAGGGAATAGGGAAGTCTGTGGATAGAGTCCTGGTAGTGTTTGGAAAGTAATTAGAGGTTAAATTGGGTTGCAAAGGTTCATGGTGGCACAGGAAGAGTTAGGTAGGTTTTAGTGAAAAAACGAGTGAAAAGAGTGAAAACGAAGGTATTTGATGTTTAATCGGGTAACGTTTGAAATTTGGCACGGAAATTGATAAGTGAATAGTGGATGGTTTTGGCCTAAGTGGGGAGGTGATATTAAGGTTCATCCCACCGCTCTTGGCTATCGGGTGTTTTTTTTAGGAGAGCATGTGAGTTTACGTAAAGCTGCCACGTAACCGAAAGGGGCCTGAGCAAAACCACAAATATCGCGTGCTCTCAGGATTTTAAAAGTCGGACATCGGGAGCGCGCGATATGGATGCATGCCGTTAGATCTATGGATGAAAGATCTAACGACTATTGCATGGTGGAGTTAGATGGAGGTGAATTAGCGGAGATTAGCAGGGCACGGGGGTTAATTACAAGCGATTTTTAATTAATTTAATGAATAAGGAGGGGTTAAATATAAGAGGGTTTAATAAAATGGGACCAGAGTTAAGATATAATGGAGGTTTATTAACTGCACCAAGGGTGGTGGATTAAAAGGTTTTATATCGAGAAAAAGTGAATTTGAAGAGTTAATTAAGATAAAGCAGGGTGAAACAAAACTTAGTCTAAAGGGGGTTTTATGGTTTTTAGGCGAAATATGGAAAATATGGTATGGCGGAGTTAATAAATTAAAGTGGAGGGGGGAATAAAAGTTATGATAAGGGGTATTTATGGGTTTTTAGGGAAATTACAAGAGGAAAGTGATTTTTTCAAGGGAAAAGGGTTTCACACTAGGAAAAATGGGCTTTTGGGTAGGGGAATGAGTTTGGAGGGTAATTTTCTAGGAAAATGTGTGAAACCAAAGGGCAAGGGTGAAAATGAAGGGAAAAGGCCATTTTCTTAAGAAATGATTGGATAATAAGGAAATTAGTAAGTATGTAGTGGGGGCTGAAATGAAATGAGGGGAAGTTAACCAAATCAACTTGTGAACATCTCTTCACTTTTATAATTTCTCTTGTACACTGAAACATTGGATAAAACATGATAAATGTGCTTATGCTTCAATCAACTTTGTACTTCTGCAACCTTTCTTCTACCTACCCTTTACTTATCCTAACATTTTTTCTTCACTTTATGGGTGCATTTAAGCTAGTATATGCTTTATTCCTTTTCATGAATAATCTACCTCTATACCTTATTCTCTCCATTGGCTCAAATTAAACTATTGAACCAATTTTATTTCTACCTATGACAATCAATTTAAAACAAATCCAATTATGATTAAACTATATAATTGGATTAAAAAACTAGTGTGGCATCTAAACAAACTGCACACAACTATTATTTCAAAAGTAAATTAGAATAAAAGTAGTGGCATTTAGATTTTCAACTCTTTCAGATTTTATTGCTTTTTAGTTTTTGTTGGGTGCAATATAGGGTTTATAAATGTACCAACAATTAATTTGTCAATTTGGAGAGTTCGTGAACTTCGAGATGCAGCACTGGAAATGCCAGAGGGAGTCCCTGGTAACCTGCAAAACAAATTCTAGTCTATCTTGCGATTAATCTCAAAAATAAATGTAATCTTGCACTAGTGCAGGAAACACCAATCCAAACAATTAAAATCATGCGGGAAAGTAAAAGCAATCAATGCGAAAAGAAATTCTAGTTGCAAGTAAACAGAAGGGAAATCAAAACTGGAAATCAAGCAGTGTCGGCACAATAATGAAAAGACTGTAAATGATGGAATAAATTCAAAAGCAATTCAAACTATTCTGCTTGCACTAATTCTGTGTAACATTCTCCCTGCACTAATTCTGCCTGTACTAATTCTGCTTGCACTAATTCTGTGTAACAATCTACTTGCACTAATTCCGTGGAACATTCTGCTTGCAATAATTATGTGTACAAACAATCCAGAAGTTAAAGGAAACCATAATATTAATTAAACATTTATCGATTCAAACATAGATTAGTTTCCTTATTTATGAATATCGACTCAACAAATGTAAAAATTGCAGCTTTAGATATAAATTAATAGATCTGGATTAATTTACAGAATTCGAGTCAGATCTCATAAAGGCAAAGCTGATCTTGTAGATTCTGGAAGGACATGATGCTTGTTTAAATTATTTCAGTTGCAAGTATAATTAATAATGCAGCAAATGAAATAAAAACAATTTGCAGCAACTCAAATTAACCTTAAAACTAAGAATAATGGATTGCAACAAATTGAATTAATTCTTGGAAATAAAACATCCGCAGCAAGTTAGATGACATCAATCAAAGGCAGAAAGAGCTGTAAAGAAATCACACAACAATTAATAATCTAAATGCTATTGAATCTAAAAGATGAGAGCGGTGCCGAGTTGGTCTGGCGGCCAACCCATCCAACTCACACCCTCGATTAACCTAGTTCACACAACAATTAGATTCATTAAGATGCAATGGATGAATAGACAAAGCATGAATTAAAATTTCTTCAATGATTAGAAAAACACAGTCTTTTACATCACATAGACAATGCTCAGCTCCAGTAAGCAAGAGGAGCAATCCACCAATTATGAACTACATGAGGCTACATTACGACAACTCCTATGCCCTTCTGCACCTTCCTTTGATGCACCTTATCCCCTTGTTGTGCGTGCTTCTGCCCTTTGCTTCCTTTATTGACTAAAAATTGATTAGCTAGGCTTAGAGCCATAACTCTTCTTTTATAATCTTTTTACATTCCAAACTTGGCATAAAACAAGACAATCCTTTGCAAACATCATGGGGATTGAATCCCAACTAATTATCATTAATAGAATATCAGTACAACCATTTCCCTACTGAAATAATGGAGATTTACCACGAATTTCCCAAATATGGGCATTTTCTAGAATTCTGGAAAAGTTGGTATTTTTAAAAAACTTCCTCCAAAGGCCCCTTCGTATCTCCTTAACCATTATGAATTTTGGAAAATGGTCTAAGGCTTACTCAATTTCCTATGCTGGGAGAAAAACCCATGTTTCAGAATTATGAGATTCACTATGATCGACGCGAAAATCAAGGTATAAATAGGCAGTCTGGAAACTGCTACAAATTCAGGGTTGTAGCATTAATTATTCTCTAAATATAAATTTGTATGAACTGAGTGTGTCTTGGCTTATGTGGAAGTGTTCAAATGAAATTCTGATCATAATCCTCTTTTAGATTCTCCCATAAATGTGTCAATGTATGAAAGCCCCAAATTGGTGGAGGCACGTTGTAAAACTTGCATTGGTGCAAGCACGCTAACTACACTGGTACAAGCACGTTGTAAGAACT
Source organism: Pinus taeda (assembly GCA_000404065.3). Classification (NCBI taxonomy): domain Eukaryota; kingdom Viridiplantae; phylum Streptophyta; class Pinopsida; order Pinales; family Pinaceae; genus Pinus; species Pinus taeda. The sequence continues at coordinate 19,762 of APFE031717899.1, read as the reverse complement.
GAATTGGTGCAGGAATCTGTTTCACAATGCAGGCAAGTAAGTGTAAGTTCAAAACAGGATCAAATCAACTTTAACCTGAAACATACAAACCTTTATTAAACTTCCATTAATGGTATTTTAATTCTATTAAAACAAAAGAAGTAACAAATAATTGCAACAATAATCATTTAATCAAATAGTAGCATGAGAGATTTTGAGTGAAAAAATGAGACAAAACTGAGGACCAACACTTTTCTCTCTAACCTGACATTTTATTTTTGCCTTCATTTTTTAGGGCATCTATTCTAACATTTTCTTTGATATGGACATATTTGTCAAAATATTTCCTAACATTTTTATTCAGTTTTTTTTTTTGTCCATATCCTAGCTTAACATTTTTTTGAAAAATATTTTCATTTTTTGGACTAATTTATTTTAGCTTATCAAAACCACAAATTCTACAACAGGATCAAATGAGCAAGTTCAAGAATTTAATGCCATGGCTAGGAGGAAAGGAAAGTTCGGAAGGTTTGGTCCCCAGAGGAATGGGGTAGCTTTACATCAAGCATATATGGAAAGAGGGAAGTTACCCCATTCAGTGAACTTTGTTCATTGTGTAAGATTGAAGAAACCAGGTTGAAGGCAAAAAGCAATGTAGGATTAAATGAGAAAGTTCAAGCATTTACTACCATGACTAAGAGGAAAGGAAAGTTTGGAAGGTTTGGTCCTCAGGAAAAGAAAAGGAAGGATATGTCGAAGATCCAATGCTATGGTTTTCAGGAATATGGGCATTACAAGAGAGATTATCCAAAATTCAAGAAAGATAAAAAAAGGAAAGAAAGAAATGAAGCTCATTTCACCAAAGAAGTGGAAGAACCTGATGAGAAGAAATCCAAAGGGATAGATCTTCACTCTTAGGGTTTCTCCAATGCATAGAAATGAGACGGAGGTGAAAATACCTCCACCATGAAATTCAAGGTGAAAAGCATTATGACAAGATGCACCTTAGTAGAAGATGGTATCATACTAGAAGCATGTCATTGAAAAAAGAGCTCATGAAATCTTTAGATAAGCTTGGAAGAATAGTTAAAGTAGAAGTCTACATGGATGTAGTAGTCATCATATGAAAGAAGTAGCCCTTGGTAACCTCATTAAAACCATATATAGTACATATGGCTGAAACAAATCTATCTAGCATGATAGTAGTGTTGGGGCCTACTTTTGTCTCTTTTTTCACACCCTATCTTGGTACCTTCATTAATATCATGTTCCATTTTGACCATTTTTGACACCTCAAAAGCCATCTTATTCTTGTCAAATGGTTCCAGTTAATGAATGGAGGTAAAGTCACAGTTAGGCCTATTTTCATATGTCTTTGGCTAGTCTAGATAGATGTTAAGTGAGTTCATATTCTTTTAACTAAATTTGGTTGTAACTTTACTAGGATTATTAAGCAGGAGAATAGAAACTTGATGACATTCGCAGATCACAGTAGTGGATCAACATTTAAGTTCGTGGTGCACTGGGTAGTTGTTCAATACTTAAAATTGCACTTCATTTAGTACCATGTTCCAAAATTTGGTACCAATCAACTAGATGATGATTTTAAAGAAGCAGTTCATCTTCTTGTGTTTAATTTTACAATAATGACAATGACTCCCTCCTAAAAATAATACCATGACAAGATCCCTATGGATATGCTAGACTGCATGGCGATCTTCGAGGATCTGACTTACCTTAATTAAGTCCATATCCTATTTTGTACTATTTTTCTTGTTCATTCAGTTAAGTTATCTTTAGGCTGTGATCTCTTTAAAGGAGCAATTAACAATGCTACAAGGCTTGGAAAGTAAGAAGGACATAACAATGACTGTGAACATTTTCAAAAACATTGTTTTATTTCATCTTAGAACTAATTCATATATGTGTTGTTGAAAGACTAATTAATATGGTAATGTCGGATTCTATTTCATGATTTTGTGTTATAAATTTGTAATTTATTGTTGTAGTTTAACTTGTCTAAGGTCGTGGTCAGGGCTCACCACTAAACTCAATCAAGTTGTAATTGATTTAAGTTAGAGTAGGAATAAATGTATAGTGATATAACATACATGTAGTACGGTTGATGATATTTTGAGTGTGATTGTAGTTAAGTGAATTTTCCAGTTTTTGAATATTTGATTTTTAGATTTATGTTTCAAAATTATTTGTATTCCTTAGATCTATAGTTTGAAGTTGAGGAATTAAATTTTCAGTCTGGAGGTTGAAGCATTTTAGTGAACAATCCTTGGATTTGGAGCAATTCAACTTGCATACTGAACTGAAATATTAAAACTATTTATCAATTAAATTTCTATCTTTCAATTCAAACATGATACTTTGGAATAAAAAAAAAAGTGAATGCTTATTTATTTGGGAGCAAATTAAATTGTGAATCCCTTCATTCTGATATTGGTTTTATTTTAGTTAATTCTCAAAGCAGAAACAACAAATATGTGGTTAGTATTATAACTTTTACTCTTGTTGAATGATCTCTTGCTTCCAAACTGAATGGTGTTTCTAGCCTTATGCATTATTGTTATAAGCATAATTTTTTACAGGTTAGGGTTGAGTGAGATTCGATTTGATTGAGAACCTTGGGATTGGAATTCTGAATGAAAGAGTCTTTTTGAGTTAAGTCATTGTGAGAGTTACTTGATTGGGGAATGTTATCAATCAATTTTCTTTGAATATAATATACAACTTGGATTGATCTAAGCAATTACATTATATTTGAACAAGCTAAATTCTAGTACTGCATATTGTTGGAGCAACACAGTTCTTTGGTTTATGCTATTTAGGATTTTTGAATGGAAGTTAATATGTTTCTTCACTTCAGTAAGTTTGATCAGAGTAGTGAATGCTTTTCAAACTTGGAGTTAAGACAAAGACTTGAGTTGAGTGTTTGGTACTTCATTTGGTACTAGGCTAATCTTAAGATTAAATACAACGTGAATTAGATAGTGGATTTGTACCCAAACTGTGATATTTTGCAACTCTAATATTACAAACCTCGGTTGACATTTTAAGTGAAGGGAATTAATATAAACATATAAAACCCCTAATATTTTTTGCGTCGTTGTTGGGGAGTTGCAAACAGTCCCGGTAACATTTTTATTTTAGCGGTTCGTTAGATTTATGTTTGTGACAGTAAACTTGCATGACAGCTAGAGGGCAGAGAGAGTATAGTAAGAATGAGTGAAGAGCCACGCATTCACTATGGTGGGGTTTCTACAAAGTCTGGTTTTCCCTAATCAATTTATTTAGTTCTTTTTCTTATGTGTAGAACGATAGGTAGACCTAGAGATAGTAAGGGAAGATTTATTTAGAGTGAGAAATTTTCTTCATATTTTTTTGGTCCTATAAAGAACCCCCCAATTAACCCTGCTACTTGTTATGTAGGACATGTGGAGAAAGGAGAAAGTTATGTTGCAGTAGTGGCCTTAAATAAGGAAGCACCATACACAAAATACACAGTACAATTTGAAGGCACATCATAACAAGAACGACCTGTATTGGGAGAAGTTGTGGGAACAGAACCAGTACCAGTACTTTAGGAAGTGACAATTTTACAATTAGAATCTGCAGTGGGAGAAACTACGAGACTTAGGACCTGTGCACATAAGACCTAATATTGTTGAATCTTCTTCCAGCCGGGACACTATACCAAATTCTACTACCTTTAGACATTTTGGAAGAATGATTGACATAGAGGGTGAAGAGAATAGAAACAATGACATAATTAATGGTAATAGTGGCAAAAGAGATGGACTTAGGGGTGGACCTGGTGAAAATGAACATGAGGAAGAAATAAAGACTACATTCAAATTTCCAATTTTAGTTGTCACTAGGAACATTACTATGAAGAATATACCTTTGGCATCCCTTCCACTTTTCCATGGTATGTATTCAGAAGACCCTAATTCTTTTTTTGTTTGAGTTTGATATTCTCTATAGAAGCTATAATTATCATGATGATGCACACAAACTCAAACTATTCCCTGCTACCTTGAAAGTTTCGACCCTTAGGTGGTTTATGAGCCTGGGGGAGAACACTGTCCATCCATGGGTTGAGATGAAATCCATTTTTCTTAAGAAATACCAAGATTATTGCAAAAGCAGAGACATCAATGACATTTTTAGGATGCAAAAAATGGAAGAAGAGAGTGTGGAAGAATATCTTGAAATATTCCTCTATAATTATCACAAATCCTAAATAGGTAATTTAGATGAGCGAACCTTCAGGATTGTCTTCTTAAAAGGGATAAGGGAAGATTATTTTGAAACCTTAAACCTCTTAAGTTCAGAAGGAATATGCAAGAAACCTTTTGTTGAGATAGTTAAGCTTTATGGAACCTATTCTAGAAGCCAAGCTAAAGTAGGCAAAATAATTCATAACAATCTGAGAGAATTTATATCTAGAATTGTTAAAGATGTATAAGGAGGATTTACTCGAACTGAGCTAGGAAATCTTTTGGAAAACTTTAAGACATAAATTTTGAACACTATTAGTGACCAATTGGATACTCTTGAAATCGAGAAAAAACAAGAAGAGGAGAAGGTCGCTTTAGCCATTTTTTTGTCCTAAGTGCAGAAGGAAACATGTTGAAAGAGAGTGTCCTATAAATGTGATAGTGGTCTGTGGAATTTTCATACATTATCACCCCAATAAGCAATGTTCATCTTGTTGAAAATAACAACAAGAAATTTTTAAAATAGCTTCAAGAAAAATCCTAATTTAATTTTGTCCTTGAATTAAATTAGGAATTAAATTGTAATTCTAATTCTCATAGCAACTTGTAGTAGTTAACTAAGTTAATTTTCTTTAGCCGAATCCGTTAATTTGAGTTGGGAGTCTATCTAGAGTCATGTAGAGTGGTTCCTAAGTTTTAGGGGCCCAGGTTGAGTTTTTTTGAGTTGTAATTATTTAATTCAGTTCAACTGAGTTAAATTTAGCTAAACTAGTTACAACTGATGGAGGAATTGGTGGGAGATCTAGTAGTGGGGTGTAACTAGCACAATTCAACCAACTGAAGATTCACTCATAATTAACTCATGCATGTCAGATCAGAGAAAGACCCAATTGAGATTAGAGTTCAGGGACAATCTACTATTAGTTGTAAAATCATCTAAGTTAAACTGATGGTGCATGCAATCATAAGAAGGCCTATGGATGGATTGCACAATTATGAGTGGGAGTTTCCAATTAAATATGGGTTAATTCCCAAGGGAATAACGCAAGGAAGTAGGAGCTTGGAAGGCTAGGAAATTGACTAAGTGTTGGACAGAGTTAGTCTGTGAAGTGGTGATATAGATGATAGTGCAGAGGTTGCTCGGGCTTGAGAAAAGCATTGTAATCTTCTCATATTTTCTGACTAATGCAATATACAGATAGTAGGGATTTTTAGCTGTGGCTTTCCCCACAAAATCATTGTGTAATGTGTTCATTGAATTATTTCTCTTGTATGCTTCGTGATTTATCAATCGGCCAATTTTTGTTTCCGTTGATGAGTAGAGTAGATTCAAGTCAACTGTTTTAGCATATTACAATATGCAGTTTAAATCTACAAGGAAAATTCTACATGGTATCAGAGCCAGATTTGTAGGAATTTCTACATGGTATTAGAGCTAGATTTTTATAAATCTGTACATGGTATCATAACAGAAATCACTATAGAAGAGAAGAATTTGAAGTTGTCCTTGCAGTTATGGATTCCTAGTTCAGGGCAAATCCAAAAGACCCTATGTGTAGACTTCTTAATGGAACTAGAAGGTTGCTAGTGGGCAGATCAATGAGCCAATGTTTAGCAACACAAAAGGATTTGTGATCATTGATATTGGCAGAATGAGGAGCACAGATATTTCCCACAGGGAGATCAAGACTTAGAGGGAGTCTAGTTTCAGAGGGAGCAACCCTATGGAAGTGAGTACTTTAGGATCTAGGGAGATCATACTCATTATTGTAGTAGTTGCAACCAGTGTAGAAGCAACAAAAAAGCAATAGAAACAAGAATATGAGGAGATTAGATTTATCTCACACATGCACAGCCTTGAGGAGCAAGGCAAAGGTTAGAGACTGGGTGGTTGAGAGAGAGCATGAATTACCTCTCAACATGTAGCCTCAGAAGCAACCTCAACAATTTATGGAGCATCCACAAATGGAGGAGACCCGAGTGGAGACATCCACTCAAGCAAAGAGCTCTAATAGGGGAAATTTCGAGCCAAGTGAGCAGAGGGAGCACATGTAGCCAGGGAAAATTTTAAGAACCCCCCCTAAATTTACATGTATAATAAATGGACGAATCTCCATGGTATTTAGGAAAAATGGAAGGTGATTTTATCAATAATATGATATGTATATATAATTTTTTGGCGAATCTCTCACCAGGCATGGCGAATATTTTACTCAATTATAAAATCTTGTGTTTATTGAATACACAAATGAAATCATTGCATTTCTTTAAAATATCTTTTGAAATCAAAATTACCGAAATTACATATCGATAATCTAGTGGGTGTAAGATAAAATTCACCCGTGCCATTCACAGAAAGCATGAGAAAAAACCTAATACTATATATAAAACCAAGAAAAATTCAAATTCATCACTTCTATGGACCTCATAACCACCCTGCCAATTCACAAGTATGTTCCTGTTTGCAATTAGAAAAATTACCCAAATTACAATCTGTTTACTCCACTTCTAGGGACCTCGTAACCACCCTGCCAATACACAAGTATGTTCCCGTTTGCAATTAGAAAAATTACCCAATTACAATATGTTTACTGCACCGTTTGCAATTAGAAAAATTACCCAAATTACAATATGTTTACTGCAGCATATGTTGGAAAGTTATAGAAGGATGACTAGTGCAATCAATCCATTCCTTTTAGCCTTGGATTTGTTTCAGTTTAAAACGAAGTATACAAATATACTTGTCCAATGTCTATGCTTTAACCATTCACGTTAAGATGTTTTTACAATATAATTCCTAAGTCTATTTAATATCTTCATTATCATAAAAACCAACCTATATCCATCTTAACTCCACATCTACCACTCTTAGGGGGATGAAATCTATTTATCCCTCTGAGCACTTGGTAGACCCGGAATTAAGATGGATCTAAGATGATAGATTTCCCCTTTAAATAGTCTATGCTCACATGAATACCATGGTATTACCATGGGTCAATACCATGGGTTATCATAAACCTAGAGCTTAAAAATTACTATTAGTAATTTACAAAAATTAATAAAATTAATAGTTGATTTTTATTTTTTATTTTTTATTTTAACCAAGCTAAAAATGTTTAACATACATTAAATTACAACATCCATTTTTACTCTTGATCCACCAAGCCCCGAGAGGGATCAAATATTTTTTCACTCTATGCTAGTTTGCATATCACGATATTTGATACTCTCGGGGGTTAGTAGATCAAGAGTAAAGATGGATCTATGCTGGTTTAATTCCCCCATTTAAATAGGCTACATTCCAAGTGAATACCATGGGTTAATACCATGTGCCATTTTGGTGAATACCATGGGTCAATACCATGTGCCATTTTTATTTTTAATAATACTAATATTAGGGTTAATAATGTTTTTTTTGCATGGTATTAATATAAAAAAATAAAAAAAAAAATGTTTTATTTGTTTTCCATACCTCTCGTTTATTTATATTTTTATTGATTTACCATACCATTCATAAATAAAAGGTGACTTATGGAGTAAATATAAAAAAATGTTTTATTTGTTTACCATACCTCTCACTTATTTATATTTTTATTAATTTACCAAACCTCTTTTACAAATATGGTATTTGGCACATAGGATTCACTTAAATAAAACCTATTCTTGAAAATGGGCGAATGGATTCACTTAAATAAAACCTATTCTTGAAAATGGGCGAATGGAAGGTTGTAACTCCTAATTTCAAGGGCTAAATTTACCTTTTTTACCCTCTCCCTTAAAATAAGGTGGGCTATTTGAGGTGATTTGTAAAAATGTACTATGAAACAAATATTCGCCCACTAAAAATTTAAAACCCCTTAATTTCGCCAAAGGGCGAACATTCGCCCCTAAAATTATCCTTGACTGCCACTATTCAGAGGTGTTTCTGATCGCTCTATGCTCTTTGAATTCATAGTTTTGTCCTGATTCGATACAGTCATGGTTCTCTGATAACTCTTCATGGATCCAATTCGAATCACGACATTCCCACTGAAAAATCTTTTGGACCACCAAAAGTTGGTTTTCAAGCATCGATTAAGTGAGGGTACTATTTTCTCACTTGCCCAATCTCAATCCACTTTACTGCTCGACTTTGACCCTTTGAGCCCAATTTTGAGGTACTCAACATCTTCCCTGCATGTCATCCTCACTTTCCTATCTAGCACTGTGTCTTCCTACAATTCATTAAGATATTCAGGTAGTAGGTCATCAATAGAAGGAAATTGACTCTACTCTTCAGGATCCTCAATCATTGAAGGTTCAAACAATCTCAAGCAATCTGCATTTACGACTGAGTAGATGTGCATGTAAGCTGGTAGATCAAGGTGAAAATCATTCTTACCAATCTTCTCAAACATCTTGAAGGGTCCATACCTAATAGGCTTTAGCTTTTTACCTTCACCTTGCATCTTGTCTTTGCTGATATACATCCAAACCTGGTCACCAACTTGAAAACTATGCTCCATCTGATGCTTGTCATGCCTGCCTTGTATTTGGCTTCGCTCTTTTCCAGCTGTTCTTGTACTACCTGGTGGATCTCTTGGATTTGTTTAATGAACCTAGTTTCCCTATCCACATCACTGTGTCCCACAACTATGGCATCTTTACCAAAGACAAAATCCAAAGGAGACCTTGGTGTGAAACCAAAACAAGTCTCAAAAGGAGATCTTAGTGTAGAAGAATGTTTTGCTCTGTTGTAAGCATGCTACACATAACACAAATGTTCATCCCAAAGCTTAGGATGTTTTCCGCAATATCTTCTCAGTAACTGGATCATTGTCTTGTTAACTAATTTTGTTTGGCCATCAGTTTGTGGATGAAAAGCAGTGCATTTATTTAGTTTGGTGTTCATCAGTTCCCACAGACTTGACAAAAATTTTCCCACAAATCGGGTGTCTCGATCAGATACAATAGAAGTGGGTAGTCCAAAATGAACCCATACATGTTCAAAGAACAATTTTGCAGTTTATTCAGTTGTAATCTGTTTATTACAAGGTATTTAAATACACATTTTACTGAACCCATCCACAACAACATATAGATAATCATGACCTTTCCTAGATTTATGCAGTCCTCCAACAAAATCCATAGAAACACTTTCCCAAGGGTGAGAAGGTACTGGTAATGGAGTGTACAAGCCTAGTTTTCTATTGTTGGGCTTGCTTCTAGCACACATAGTACGCCCTCTTACATATCTAGAAACTGTCTTGTTCCTTTTTGGCCAATAACAAAAACTTTGTAGCTGTGCAACTGTTTTACTTACCCTAAAGTGACCTAATATCAGAGAAGTGTGTGCTTCCCTAATTATCTTTATTCTCTCAGTTTGTGGAATGCAGAGCTTCCCACAATGGTCTAAGAGTCTGTCCTTTACATGATAATCCAATTCTTCTTCTCTTTTTCCTTGACTTAAGGTTGCATATAGATCTCTAAAGTCTATATCTTGAGCATATTGCTCAATGTAGCTTTCATGTAGCACATAATTATGCTTAAGTATAGTAGATGCATTTATAATGGGTCTAGATAACATTTCTACAACTTTGTTATGTATGCCCTTCTTATATCTGATGACTAAATGAAATTGTTGTAGAAAACCCATCCATTTGTAGTGTCTTGATTGCTGCAACTTAGTTCAGGAGTGCAGATATTGAAGTGGCTGATGATCAGTATGTATTATTGTCTCTTTTCCCATTAATTAATGTTTCCACTTTTTAACACTCTGAACTAATGCATACAATTCTTTATCATACATAGGATAGTTAACTATTGCAGGATTAAAAGTCTCAGAATGATAACATATGGGTTTACTGTATTGTGTCAACACTATTCCCATGGCATAGTCACTGGCATCTATTTGGATCTCAAATGGTCTTTGCAGATCAGGCAATGCTAGTACAAATGATGTACTAATCTTTTCTTTCAAGGTTTCGAAGGCTTTCTGATGTTTGCCTCCCCACTGAAACACCTTGTTCAATCCTGTTAAAGCATGCAAGGGAGCTGCAATTGAGGAAAAGTTAGAAATGAACTTCCTCCAATATTGTGCTGCTCCTAAGAAGCTTCTCACTTTTATAACCAACTTGGGTTTAGGCCAGTTTATAATGACTGCCACCTTAGAGGGATCTATTTTCAATTCACCACCCCCTACTATATGACCCAAATAATTCAAAGATGTTTTTCCAAATTCACATTTTGAAAGTTTAAGATAATTTTTTTCTCTTTTCAAAACATCTAGTGTCTGCTTAACATTCTTTAAGTGTTCTTCTCACGTTTTACTAAAAATCAGAATGTCATCCAGATACACAATAACAAAATCATCAAGAAAAGGTCTGAGTACATCATTCATTAATCTCATGAAAGTAGCAGGAGCATTAGTTAATCCAAAAGGCATAACCAACCACTCATACAATCCCTACTTTGTTTTGAAAGCAGTCTTCCATGCATCTTGTTCTGCAACCCTAACCTGATGGTATCCATTGTGCAATTCTAGCTTGGTGAAATAAATAGCTTCCTTCAATTGATCCAAAAGATCATCTATGCGACGATTTTTTATTGTTATCTTATTTAGTGCTCGGTAATCAATGCACATCCTCCACGAGCCATATTTCTTTCTCACCAAAACGATTGGTGACCCACATGGTGATGTGCTAGGCCTAATGAATCCTTTCTCGAGCAACTCCTGCACCTGCTTCTTGATTTTAGCATTATCTAAAGCAAACAACCTGTACATTCCAATGTTAGGCAATGGATCATCTTGCTGGAAAATAATATCATGTACTATTATCTTTTTGGGTGGCATACCTTTAGGTTCTTGAAACAAGACTTCATACTCTGAAACAACCCTTTCTAAATCAGCTTGCTATTTAGCATTACAACCCTCAAATACATTGGTTTTATCAGGTTTATTTTCCTTTTACAACCATCAGTAAGAATTGTTTGCATGAATTTATCATTCTTTTCATCTGCCCTGAGTTTATGAGAGTATAATTATTCTTAAGCTTATGAGCTCTTACAAAGTATTCGATTCCATCTTTAACAAGTAGATACATGTTCTCATCTCTATAGAAAATAGCCTTTCTGTCATATAGGTAAGGAATTTCTAAAACAATTCCACATATATCCAAAGGAATTATGTCTAACTCAACCTCATCTACAAATGCTGAGCCAAAAGAAAACTTGAGTTTCCACTATCTAGTCACTTGTAGTTGTGCTTTATCATTCAATCATCCTAATGGGTATGGTTTCTTGTGAGGTGTAGTTTCTAATCCCAATTTCTTTACAATTGCTTCAGAAATTACATTTACTTGTGAGCCACTATCAAACAAAGTATCAATCTTTTGATGTTTGGAAACAACTCGAATATGGAAAAGCTCATGCCTTTTTCTCTCATTTTCTTCATCAATAACAGATTGAGCAAAATTACTAATAGATGCTTCAGAATTCTTACCTTTTATACCCGTGGCTGCAATAGTTATTTCATCTCCTGAGTTTGACCCCAAATCTTTTTGAATAGCTGCAACAATCTTCTTCTTCTTGCCCTCGAAATTCTTAGGTTTAAGCTCTGGATGTAGAATCCAACAATGATTATCATCATGCCCATCCTTTTTATAGTGAGTGCATGAAGATTTTCTTTTCTGTGTAGTGTTAGCCTTCCTTGCCTTCCAATTCTTCTTTCCTTTCCCCTTTCTCTTGCGTATAGTGGGTTGGGATGATCCCCAAACTTTTGGATTCCCATTCTTTCCTCTAGCTTCTAGGTGTGTAGCTTGTACAGATACCTCATCTATACTTGTGGGATTAAACATGAGGATGATATGCATGATGTAGCTGTGTAGACCACCAATGTACTTCAAAAGAGTTTCTGGTGAGTCTAATGAGATTCCTAGAATCAATGCTCTCTTTTTAAATTCTTGTGTATACCCTTGTACACTTTGCCCTTTTAACTGCCGAAGAGTTTGCCAACTCATCATGGCTTGTTGCATGTAGGCCAATGGATAGAACTGTTTTTTGATTGCAGAAACAAATTTGCTCTACAAAGAGATGGCCTCGCCATGTCTTTTCATATCAACTTGGATTCTGTCTTCCCACGAAACCAAGATAGTGCCTCCTAGGCATAGGCTTGCCAGCTAAATTTTTCTCTTGTCTGAATCGATGTTCTATGCTCTGCAATAAACATCAATTTTTCTAATCCAATTGTCCAACTTTTCAGCATTTAGCTCTCCATCATATATAGGAAAATCAAATATAACATCTAGTTTGATTAAATATGCCTTCTTGTTATGCACAGGGATATTAGGAGGTGTGAGGAAGCTTTCCTCTTTCCCTTTTCCTTTGGAGTGGTCATGGAAGTGAGACTCATCTTCTTCTTTATCATGTTTAGAACCTGATGAATCTTCGTCCTTATGCTTTCTAAAGTCCTTATACATTTTTGATACCATGGACTTTATAGCTAGAAAAATTTCTTTGAATTGAGGGTTTGGTCCTACAGAACCTTCCTCTGACATTGTCTTCTGAGGATAGACTCTCCCAATTTCAGGATTAGTTTCGACCAACTCTCCTTCTCCTAATTTGAGCTTTGATCTAGTGAGCATTCAACAACTAAACCAACACAAGCTTGTCTAACCTTATAGCCTAATGCTCTGATACCACTTGATCTGAAAATCACCCTATGAGTGATCTCATTTAAATATTTATTAAATTAAGGTATTACAGACTAATATGCTAGTGTGTGTCTATGTTATTTAGGCAATGGATCGATTAGATTGCAAATACACAATCACTTGAAATGGAAAATAGTAGAGAAATACAGTAAGAAAATATAAGAACGCAAGAATTTAATAAGGAGTTCATCCTATCCTCTAGGGCCACATCTCCAGTCTAGCTCTCAGTGGTGGCCTTCTTTTATTGTGTCTTAAAGCAGAGAATTACAATGAAGGAGCTCAATACGAGTCTCCTGAACAGAATTTGCTTGGTAGGGTGGTTCTTGGATTCCCCAAGCCACTAGAGTGCACAGTCTCTTTTCCTCACCATCTCTTTGACCTCTATGGTCTTTAATGGAAGGATCCCAGTGTGGTGCTCAGTCCTGACAGATCCCCTCAGAGGTGGCTTGAATCCCTCAAGCTCTCTTGTGCTCGAAATTGCCTTTGGTCAGCCTGGCCCTCTATCTTCTTTCTGCTTTCGCTTCACTATCTTTTCTTTGTTCCTCCTCTCTATGTTCTGTCTTCTCTGTGTCTTCTGCTTTGTTTGTTTATGGCTTTAAAGCCATTCGAGCTCATGGCTATTCGATTCCCCTTCCACTCTCATCGAATCGCCTGCTGCAGCTTCGCTTGGAATTCCCTATTTCGGCATCATCATTAGGCTCATAGGGAGTGGCCACTTATCCTCCTGCAACTGCGTCGGCTTGCTTCGTCAGTTCAGTTCTTCGATTACGTCATGGAATGAGTCATATGCCACCTTGGTAGTCAAATCGGATGTCAAATTCTTATAGATTGTGGCTTAATCCCTTGTCCATTTTGGCTTTCCCATCGGGCGTGATCTCAGCCGTTAGATCTGGATCCCCGAGATCTGACGCCATTCGCACATTTCGCATGGTTGACTTTCTCGATAGTTAGCACGCGATGAGCGATGGTTTTCTCTCTCCTCCGCTTGCCACACATCGGGCGCTGAGTGGAATAGCTCCACTTTCACCAAAACTGCTTACCGCCCAATGGTGCCCTTGATAAATACCACCGGTTTTTGGAGCGCAAGTCCCACCTTAGCCTTTAGCCTTTAGCCCATGGTTTTCCTGGCTCTCATGTGACCGAGCACTTCAGGCCTCTCTTTCTTGAGGGGTTTTTCCCAACAATGCATGATTAAACATGCCTCCTTTTCCCATTCTGAGCTTCCTAGGGGCTAGTTTCACCTCCTGTGTAGTCTCCATGGGCCTCGGTTAGCGTGCTTTGACTGAGGTCCTCGTTGTTCCATGCTGGCTGCCAACTGCCACTGTTTCAGAGGTGTTTCTGATTGCTCTATGCTCTTTGAATTCATAGTTTTTTTTCCTGATTCAATACCGTCATGGTTCTCTAATAACTCTTCATGGATCTAATTCGGATCAAGACTTGTAGAATCCTCCAATAAAAGTCTAATAAATATTATCAAAAAACTATTGGAAGACAATAAGAAAACTTGGAACAAGAAATTAACTAATGCTTTGTGGGTTGATAGGCTTACAACTAAGAAATCCATTAGAACCAGTCCCTATGAGCTAGTGTATGGAATGGAGGCAGTTTTCCCCCCATCTTTAGGAGTTCTAGTCATGAAATTACTTCAGGAAGCCCAAGTGGAACCAAATGATATACAGAGGAGCATTAACCAGTCTATCCATTTACAGCAAACTAGGGAGGAAGTATACAATAGAGCCCAAGTATTGCAAGAAAAACTTAAGAATATTTTTTACAAAAGCACCAAAGCAGAAGACTTCTATCTGGAAGACAAACTGTTAAAGTGGGATTCAAGATGAGAGGACAAAGGGAAACATGGGAAGTTTGACTTCCTGTGGAAAGGTCCATACATAATATATGCCTTCAAAGGAAATAATTCATATTTTCTTAAAGAATTGGATGGTGCAGAGATCGAAGGAGGACCAATAAATGGTTGAATGTTAAAGCACTACATTGATCCTAGATTCTAATCTTACCAGGTTTTTTAAATTGTATATATTATATCCTTTTACAGTTCAGTGTTGATTGGATGGTGAAAGTTTTGAAGCTGAAGCCCAAAGAGAAGGCCCTAAGCTTCAGAAGGGTTATTGTCATACTTACAAATAAAGAAGTAGGAAAAATGAGATTTGCAGAGCACAATCAAAGTCTTTCATATGCCATAGATCTATAGTTCTTTACTTTCCACCAAGAAAAACCATTCCCAAGTGGAGCCACTATTATGTTCCTAGACCAATAGGTGTCATATATTATGATTAACTTGGTTTAGCTCTGAAATATGTACACAACTTAGCTTGTTGCAAATGTTTTCCATATTTGTAAAAAATCAAAAAATTAAAAAATGTAAAGAGGGTATGTCCTAGAAAAAGAATAAAAGGACAAAAACAATGAAAAGGTCAGAAAGAAAAAAATAAAAAAGGAACCTCAAGAAAATAAAAAGGCCATTAAAGTGTGCTAGTCAAAATGCCACTACTATTTCACTTTTTGTATAAATGATTGTCTGCAACTTCTTATTTATGCAACAATCCATGGTAACCAAATAGGTAACCAAATAGTTTAATCTTGGTTATTTCATGTTTTGAATTTCTTGTTTAGAGATAGAGAATAAAATTTAACCAAACTGTTTAATCTTGGCTGATAAGTAGATAGGTAGAGTGAATAAAAGGAGCTCAACAGTTTAATCTAAGCCCTTGGATGTAATAAGGATAAACTTAGTTAGAATACCATTGTAAAAGAATAGAAAAGGTTTTGATAAGGGTTTTCCAATTTAAGTAGACCCTAATAAAAGAAGAAAAAATGGTAGGATAAGTAGGTAAGGTAAGTAGATGAATGGTTGCAGAATTATGTGTGATGAATTATTATCGAGATATCAAGTCATATATTTTCATCATCAAAAGAACTTAAAGATATGGATGACAATAAAGACATTAACATCATGGACAAAGGTGAAACTAATTAACCTCCTCACTCATTTTTCCCTAAATTTTACTAATTTCCCGTAAGTACTAAAGGCACGAACAACCTGAAAGTTAAAGGGGCTCAGAGCATTTCTCTGACTTCTAGAGGGACCAGACCATTGGCCCAATAACTTGTAATGCCTAAGTGCTAAAGCCCCTTCATCAAATTCACCTCATTGATAATTCATTCATTACCTTCAAATCCTTTTCTTAAAGTAAAATCACTCTTTTACTTAGGAAAAATAAATGGTTCTTTATAAAACCCCCCAACCACATTCTAGCCTAAGTCATAATGTTGGATGATGAATGTATTTTCAGAAACATTTACTTAACACATTTTCTTCTTCCATGGTCATATTAACTCTTAATTCTTATTATTTATTTAAATCCCGAAACAAATTTTCCCGTATTATTAATTAAAATCCCATAATAACTAAATATCCCTTCCTGATGGTTTGAAAAATAAACCATAATAAGGTTAATTTAGTTGAATTAATTAATCAAACTGTGATTAATTAGGAGCCAAACCCCCCGATGTGTTAAAAAGGGATTAGTTAGTCATCACGATTAATTAATAGCCTCTCTGCCAATACAATCACCCTTGATATCATTAAAGTTATTAATCCTTTATTCGTCCAATCACATCATCCCCGATATAATTAAAGTCATTTTAATTATGTTGATTATGCCTTCAGGCCCCCTCCATTAACTCCCTAAAACTTTCCGTTGTCGACGACCATTTGATCTGCTTTCCCCCATCCAATGACTCTCATTCATATCGCGTGGGCCTTTTGGTCGAATGTTAACCACCTCATACAAGCTATTTGACTTTTTGCCAATGCTACGTGTCATTCAATTTGTGGCATCACGCGACACTCTACCAAAACCACCAACTACCCAAACGCTATGCGATGAATACCATTACCACTCCCTCTTACTGCCTCTGCTAAATGACAAAGTGTCCCATCCATTAACTAGCGCCATCTGTCCTTTTCACCACACCTACCAAAAATTTTGACTTTGTGAATAAAAACAAAAATGCTCATTATTTTTTGTTTTACCGAAACAATAGAACCTCTAGCTCTCCATGCATGCAAAAACACGTTCATGCTATCACCCTGCGTTCATACCATCAACTCCAAGAAGCCACTGAACTCCCAGTTGCCACTATAGACCAATACACCTCATCTAGACTAAATTCCAGTTGCATTCCATTTCCTGTACCACCATAACTAGGTATTTACCCACTTCTATTGGAAAACCCTATGTTCATATCAAACCAGGACAAAATTGCTTTAGAAATTGAGTGCTTTTAAGTGTTCCAAAACTCTGAATACTCCCTAGAACAACCTGGTTCCCCATAAGATCCCTAAATTTCCCTCCTAATGTCCTTGAATACAGAAGAACCAAGGATGGAATCTCTTGTCGCCCTAAATGTCGTGCAAATCACTACTCCCCATAGGGATTTGGACCACCTTCCCTTGGCCGATAGAGATTTTCAAATCAAGGACCTTACTTTTGATGAGACCCGCTTGAAGCTATACTACAAGTATCGGGATAATTATCTGAATAATTATGATAAAATAGGTCTTTGGGAGTCAAACCTACCTAAATATGAATTCCCCACTGTCCATATTTTCCAAGATATAGTCCATCAATGCCATGCAAACTACAACCCCAATCTGAGAGCTATAATGTCCCCTAACCAGGAAGTGCTTTTCACCATTACAACTACGTCTATAAATGAAATGTTGCAATTATAACTTGGCCAGAACCTCACACCCCTTTCCATTTTTGATTTACTTGATAAGTCTTCAAGGCTATCCAGTTCCGAAATTAACCAAGTCAATCAGACTTTTATTCAAGAACGATACAGATCAAAAGACCCCCCTCCTTACATGTCATATGTCTTTACTGGTTTGGGCAGGGATATTTTCACCATATTTTCTTACATTCTGGGTTTCACCACTAATGAGTATGTAGATGAAATGACCTTTTCCTACATGACTATTTTTACCCTTGTCCAACCTAGCACATGCAAATATGACTATGTTGCATTCATTACTGATAAGATGCATGAGCAATTCATGAGATTAGAGAATGAGAGGATATTTAAATATTCTTCAGTCCTGTATCATCTTTTCCTCTATTAACAAACTGATAAATTCCCTTTCTCTATGCAAAAGCTTGACACCAGAGGAAACCCTAGGTCAATCATCTTCTGGACTTCCATTTTTCACTATTCACACTCTTCTCCCCATCCTTATACGGATTTTATTGATGAATTTGTGCATCCAGTAACTACCATGTTGAGAGGAAGTTCCCCTCCCAAAATTAGTGATGATATTAAAAAAAATCTCCAGTTTTCCAAGCAATACAAGGTTGGGGATTGGTACTTGTACCAGAACCACATCGAGATTAGAATTTATGGGCGTGAGCTGCGTCCCTTTAAACTGCATAAATACCTCCCCATGAGATTATTTTCCCTAGAGTACTATAGGCAAATAATCAATTCTGATGAAATCCACTTTATGAAGGCTAAGAAGAAAGCTCAACTAAGGATAAAGGATCACCTAGGCCCATTTATTTGTAACAATAGGAAAGCAGGGAAAGTGGCAGAGGAAATCCTTGAGAGAATGAGATTGAAAAAGAGTTTCCTTTGGCCCTATGATCCTCATAGCTTATATGTGATAGAAGGAAAAATCACAAGCTATCCCCTTACATCCATCACAAAATTATAGAAATAGAATAATATGCAAATCAAAATGAATGGGTGGAGGGAACACTTATAGAACAAGATAGTGCATAAGTTGAAGTAGAAAATGTTATGAAAGATTTGGAAGAAAGACTTGATATGGATTCCTTTGTACAAGTGCCTAGAGAATCTTCACAAAGACTAACACAGGAGTATAGTGCACAATCATCATGACAACCAGAGTCTTCAGGACAGGGAAAAGATTCAGGGTCACAGAGAATTTATGAGGAATTAACCCAGATTGATACAAACATGGACAACCCTCCAGTATTGCAAACCCCTCTTAATGAGGAGAAAATACGGAATGAGGCTAGCCCCTCTAAGTGCCATTGGACAAAGTATATGTGAAGAGTAAGAGATTGAGTCCTTTGTTCGAGCAAAAATATGAAGAGACAAGAAGTGACACAATGCTGACAACACTAGCAGGGGAGACACCATCTACCTCTCAAACACAGGAACTAAGCAGACAACCAAGTATAGAAGTGTCATTACTAAGGACAATTTCAGAGTAGAGCCAGGATTTGAAAGAAAAGTAAAAAGAGATTAAGGCTAGGAATGAGAAGCTCAAAGCTCAAACCTATGCCCAATATCTAAAAATGGCTCTTACAAATCAAACAAGGTTGATGTCAGCCTTTGGCATAAAAGAGGGAAAGATGCAGATGAGATTTCTGAAGCCAACAGTACAACAGCCAAAGTCCATGGCTAATTATTTGAAAACAAATTTTGAAGTTCTTTCCAAAGACATCCACCCAATTGATCAGATTGAGCTCCATAAGCAAACGAGTGAGATGGTCTATTCCACATTTACTAATAAAGCCATCACTGCACATTAGTTGCAGAATTCTCTGAGTAGTACTACAACACAATTATATTTGGAAAAAGCCTCTTCTTAGGCTAAGGATACTAGGATAAAATCATTGGACGACCTGGTGATTGAGTTGGGACATGATCCCAAAAATGTTAAAGCAGTAGAAAGGTTGATAAAGAAAAAGAATGATGACATTGCTACACTCAGGAAACAACTCAAACTCCCTCCCCTCATACATCCACAAACTGCAGAAGTAATTGAGAAACAAAATGAGGAAGATCTTATGGACTTGGTCCTTAAGTTGA
>APFE031717898.1:385395-406039 GCA_000404065.3 Pinus taeda | reverse complement strand
TGCCTGCTATATCCGTTCTCCACAAAGACATCGAGGAGGTGGTTTCTCTCCCTATCCAGGTTTTCTTTATCCGAAATCCTGAGGGCACGCGTAGCCAAGGTGTTGAGAACACCCATCTTCTGAGTAGGGAAATGATGGGAATCAGCGTGAAGATACTGCTCTGTGTGAGTCTTCTTACGGTACACCGCGTGGGAGAGAGAGCCGTCCAACCTCCTAGAAATAAGAATATCTAGGAAAGGGAGGCTGCCATTGACCTCCTTTTCCATGGTGAACTTTATGGCAGAGGACTGGCCATTGAGGTGATCCAAGAACCGATCGAGCTCTTCATGGCCATGGGGCCAGATGACATTGGTGTCATCTACATATCTTTTCCACAGCTTAGGAAGGAGACGGGCCGAGGCTAAAGCCTTGGCTTCGAAATCTTCCATAAAAAGATTTGCCACGATCGGGGAGAGGGGGGAACCCATGGCAACGCCACATGTTTGTTCATAGAACTCCCCTTCGTAACTGAAGAATGTGGAAGTGAGACATACCTCAACCAGATGTGCGGTGTCCGGATCTGTTAGGCGATGTATCACTTCCATGGCTTCTCTAATGGGAATGCACGTGTACAAGGAGACAACATCAAAGCTGACAAGAATGTCCTCAGGGTCGAGCCTGATATCCTGGAGAACCGAGATGTAGGACGCAGAGTCCTTCACGAAGGACTCAGTACGGCCCACAAGAGGTTTCAGCTTAAGAGCCAGGAACTTGGCTAGAAGGTAGGTTGGACCCCCGATGGTGTTGACAATAGGCCTTAGAGGGACCCCCTCCTTGTGAATTTTAGGCACCCCATAAATTCTAGGCGCGATGGGGTTGCTCTCAATGAGCTTACGGGACAGAGCCCCCACAGAGCTGCTCGACTTGATAGCGAGAGCCACCGCCTTGGAGATTTTCTTTAGAGGGTTTTTGGTCAGTTTCTTGTAACTGCCACTGTTGTGAAGATGATCCAACATCTTGCTCCGGTAATCCTCTTTGTTGAGGATGACCGTCGCCCCTCCTTTGTCCGCCTTAAGGACCACAATGTCCTCATTCTGGTTTAAGGTCTTTAAGGCAGCTATCTCCTCTTTGCCAAGGTTCCTTCGAGGAGGTTTAGCCTTCCTAAGGACCACAGCACAATCCTGCCTGATTGTATCCTTGATATTATTGGGCAGATCTCTAATACCCTGCTCCACATCACAAATAATGTCGTCTACAGGGATTTTCCTAGGGGCAAGGGCAAAGTTTAGGCCCTTGTTAAGAAGATCAAAAACTGACTGGGAGAGGGGAAAGCTTGAAAGGTTAACCACCTTACTATTCCGCTCAGACGAGGGGGGAGAGACCTTTTTGGAAAGGTCCTTTTGCACTCTAATACTGCTAGGGCCCTCAATGCCTACCGGACCAATTACAGCCAAACTTGACTCACCTACAATGTCATCGATGATGATACCGCTATCCCTCGAAATCCTATTATTATTATCAATTTTATTATCTAATTCATTAATAATAGGAATTATATTTTGGTTTTCTAACCCTTTAATAATGCTATCGCTCTTATTCCTAGACTTAGGCGAATAGTTGACTATGATGTTATTATCAAGCATAATATTTTCATCGCTAATCCCTTTCTTAATTTCTTTATTACTGTTATTTAAATATAGTGACCTATTAATATTATTATTCTCGTGGCTATTCCTATCTTTTAAGATGAGAGATCTATTAAAATTATTACTAACCTCGCTATTCATATCATTTAAGCAATAATCGATAAGGCTATTCATCGATATTTCATTATTAATGTTATTTAAATATAGTGACCTATTAATATTATTATTATCGTAATTATACCTATCTTTTAAGATGAGAGATCTATTAATATTATTACTAACCTCGCTATTCATATCCTTTAAGCCATAATCGATCGGATTCAAAAGGCTATTCATCGAACCACCGCTAATGCTCTTGGTTGAACCCAAGGAAGAAGCGCAATTGTTCCATCCTGAACCCGAACTCAAATCAAAGACGCGGTCTCCAAGGCTCGGACTCTTACCACTCAGGCTGATAACCCTACCGCAACCGCGAACCGGGAGACAGGGCGAGCAAACCTTGATTGCGTTGACCTCGCTCATGGATTGGTTGCCGTTGCTGCACGAACCAACCTCGCAGGCGGTGTTAAGCCCGTCTGCCTGAAATCCGTAGGCTGGAGATCGAAGCTGAACAGAGGTTGAACGCTTGCCCAAAATTCCGCAATCTCCATCTGGCGAGGAGGACGCTGGAATCAGGTAATCCTCATCGGTCGAACCGCTACCTGGGGGTCTCTCAACACCAGAACTCTTACAGCAAGAGCTGCCTGAGAGGTCTCAGCGGCCACACGAAGAAGAGGCTGCGTTGAGGCTACAGCTCGATGGCTTGGATGAAGGGACTTCCAGGTGCTCTCCAGATCGAACTTGATTGACAGAGGAAACCGAGGACCGGAGGGCAGACCTCTGAGAACCAGTAATGCAGCTTCGGGAACCCTTCATCGCTGAGTCATCGCTATTAGACTTCTGGGTCAAGACCTGGAACTTAGCTGCCTGCCTTTGCCTTCTGAGGTCCTTCGATCTCCAGCCTGCGGATTTCAGGCAGACGTGCTTAACACCGCCTGCGAGGTTGGTTCGTGTAGCAACGGCAACCAATCCATGAGCGAGGTCAACGCAATCAAGGTTTGCTCGCCCTGTCTCCCGGTTCGCGGTTGCGGTAGGGTTATCAGCCTGAGTGGTAAGATTCCGAGCCTTGGAGACCGCGTCTTTGATTTGAGTTCGGGTTCAGGATGGAACGATTGCGCTTCTTCCTTGGGTTCAACCAAGAGCATTAGCGGTGGTTCGATGAATAGCCTTTTGAATCCGATCGATTATGGCTTAAAGGATATGAATAGCGAGGTTAGTAATAATATTAATAGATCTCTCATCTTAAAAGATAGGTATAATTACGATAATAATAATATTAATAGGTCACTATATTTAAATAACATTAATAAAGAAATATCGATGAATAGCCTTATCGATTATTGCTTAAATGATATGAATAGCGAGGTTAGTAATAATTTTAATAGATCTCTCATCTTAAAAGATAGGAATAGCCACGAGAATAATAATATTAATAGGTCACTATATTTAAATAACAGTAATAAAGAAATTAAGAAAGGGATTAGCGATGAAAATATTATGCTTGATAATAACATCATAGTCAACTATTCGCCTAAGTCTAGGAATAAGAGCGATAGCATTATTAAAGGGTTAGAAAACCAAAATATAATTCCTATTATTAATGAATTAGATAATAAAATTGATAATAATAATAGGATTTCGAGGGATAGCGGTATCATCATCGATGACATTGTAGGTGAGTCAAGTTTGGCTGTAATTAGTCCGGTAGGCATTGAGGGCCCTAGCAGTATTAGAGTGCAAAAGGACCTTTCCAAAAAGGTCTCTCCCCCCTCGTCTGAGCAGAATAGTAAGGTGGTTAACCTTTCAAGCTTTCCCCTCTCCCAGTCAATTTTTGATCTTCTTAACAAGGGCCTAAACTTTGCCCTTGCCCCTAGGAAAATCCCTGTAGACGACATTATTTGTGATGTGGAGCAGGGTATTAGAGATCTGCCCAATAATATCAAGGATACAATCAGGCAGGATTGTGCTGTGGTCCTTAGGAAGGCTAAACCTCCTCGAAGGAACCTTGGCAAAGAGGAGATAGCTGCCTTAAAGACCTTAAACCAGAATGAGGACATTGTGGTCCTTAAGGCGGACAAAGGAGGGGCGACGGTCATCCTCAACAAAGAGGATTACCGGAGCAAGATGTTGGATCATCTTCACAGTAGTGGCAGTTACAAGAAACTGACCAAAAACCCTCTGAAAAAAATCTCCAAGGCGGTGGCTCTCGCTATCAAGTCGAGCAGCTCTGTGGGGGCTCTGTCCTGTAAGCTCATTGAGAGCAACCCCATCGTGCCTAGAATTTATGGGGTGCCTAAAATTCACAAGGAGGGGGTCCCTCTAAGGCCTATTGTCAACACCATCGGGGGTCCAACCTACCTTCTAGCCAAGTTCCTGACTCTTAAGTTGAAACCTCTTGTGGGCCGTACTGAGTCCTTCGTGAAGGACTCTGTGTCCTACATCTCGGTTCTCCAGGATATCAGGCTCGACCCTGAGGACATTCTTGTCAGCTTTGATGTTGTCTCCTTGTAAACGTGCATTCCCATTAGAGAAGCCATGGAAGTGATACATCGCCTAACAAATCCGGACACCGCACATCTGGTTGAGGTATGTCTCACTTCCACATTCTTCAGTTTCGAAGGGGAGTTCTATGAACAAACATGTGGCGTTGCCATGGGTTCCCCCCTCTCCCCGATCGTGGCAAATCTTTTTATGGAAGATTTCGAAGCCAAGGCTTTAGCCTCGGCCCGTCTCCTACCTAAGCCGTGGAAAAGATATGTAGATGACACCAATGTCATCTGGCCCCATGGCCATGAAGAGCTCGATCGGTTCTTGGATCACCTCAATGGCCAGTCCTCTGCCATTAAGTTCACCATGGAAAAGGAGGTCAATGGCAGCCTCCCTTTCCTAGATATTCTTATTTCTAGGAGGTTGGACGGCTCTCTCTCCCACGCGGTGTACCGTAAGAAGACTCACACAGAGCAGTATCTTCACGCTGATTCCCATCATTTCCCTGCTCAGAAGATGGGTGTTCTCAACACCTTTGCTACGCGTGCCCTCAGGATTTCGGATAAAGAAAACCTGGATAGGGAGAGAAACCACCTCCTCAATGTCTTTGTGGAGAACGGATATAGCAGGCAACTTGGTCAAAAGGCTTTCCTTACTACCTCCAAAAATGCATTTAGTAAAAAAGAGCCTAAGGAGCGCCATCCAGGTGTCCATATTCCATATATCCAAGGGACCACGGATCGGATTTCTCGGATCATTAGGAGGTTTGATATCCCCTCAACCTTCAGGCCTCTCAGAACTATTCGTAACTCCCTGAGGTCAGTAAAGGATCCGGTCAACCCCAAAGACATGAAAGGGGTCTATTTGATTCCGTGCTCTTGTGGGACCCCGTATATAGGGGAAACAGGGCGCTCCATCCAGCAGAGAATTTTCGAGCATGCTGTGGACCTGAGGCATGGTAGAATAAAGTCCTCAGCTCTAGCAGAGCATGTGGACAAAACCAAGCATCATGTCTGCATAGAAGAGGCCAAAGTCATTGCCAGGGTAGATCGGTTTCATCATCGCAAGTTAAGGGAAGCCATCGAAATTGAGCGAAGACCCATCAATCTCAACAGAGATGATGGGTGGAAGGTTAGTAGAAATTGGATCCCTGCGTTGTCGTCTTAAGTTTTCTTCCTCCCCTCGGTTCTTCCAGGTTCTGTGTGAGTCTGGTTTTCGCGTATTGTTGGCAGCGGTGTTCTTCGTAGGATTATCCTCCTCTGGTGCAGTATCCTTTTTTGGTATGTAGAATCGATGAAAATTAAGCTAAAAATTTTTCAGAAATTATTATAAACATTATTAAAACAATTGTAAATGCAGTTAACAGTCTTTTATAGCTTTTATAGTAATAGGAAATATAACCCTCATCTTGATAAGTTTAGATTCATAAGCTTTCAGTTCCCTTAATTCTCATTTTCCCTCATTTATTATTATTTTAAGTATTAATATAACCATAGTATTGGTATTTAGGTTTTTAGAAAC
Source organism: Pinus taeda (assembly GCA_000404065.3). Lineage (NCBI taxonomy): Eukaryota > Viridiplantae > Streptophyta > Pinopsida > Pinales > Pinaceae > Pinus > Pinus taeda. Next base: position 400,307 of record APFE031717898.1, on the reverse strand, counting down.
TAATTTTAATACATTATTTAATTAATATTTATTTTTAACATTATATATATTATTATTTTTTATACTTATAACATTAAAAATTAATTATATTATAATTTAATTATTAATACACATAACCGCTCGTTTTATATTATATATTATATAAATTAATTAACTAATTATTAATAGGACTTATTATATACGCATATAATCTCAATAATTAACGTATAGATAATGCATTATTAGTTAAATAAATTATTAATTAATTTTTAATTAACCCATCTTAACCGTCTTATATAAAATCAATTATAAATTTATTATAAATAAGATTAATAAGAATTACAAGAATAACAAATATGGCATTATAATTTAGTATATATTAATAAATTATATTAATATATATTTTATAATATTATTTATTATATTATTATTATAATTAATAAATAATATTATTATATAATGTTATTGTATTTATAATAAATAATATATTATTTTAAAGTAATAAATAAGTTATTATATAAATATATATATGTATATATTTGGAATTAAATAAATGAATTTAGTAACATTTTAATATTAAATTTTCTTAGAGAAAGTTTGACTAGGGTTCTTGAATGATAAAGTAGCTGTTGGGGTTTTTTAGCCGTTGGAGTCTCTGCTTGGACTATTTAAACGCTGAGCTAGATCTGCATTTTCAACTTGTCCTGATGATGAACCACATGGGTTGGTTCGAAACGCGTTGGCAGAAATCTTTCTTATGTGATTTACGCTGAAGCTCTCCTTATAAATATGGCTAATCACAGAAGTCTCAATTCTACAATAATATGTCATAGTTCAGCTTTTTTCTCTAATTGTATATAACATAATTTGGTTCCATTCTGTGTAAGACAAATTAAATGATCACATTACAATGTGATTTTTTTATTTTTTTCCAAGTTCGATTAACCAAGGTTTATTATTGTGACACCTTTCATACATTTCCTGTAAATTTTGTAATGTAATGTTGTAATGACATGAAGTTAGGGGCCACAGATCAATGATATAAGAGGGAAGAAGAAACATAAAAAAGTGAGGTAAGTTTAAACCTTAGATTAATTTTATGGTGTAATTAATGATAAAAATAAGAGGATGAGTCCAAGAGGAATATGGAGAGACCACTAAGGAAATGATAAAAAGGGAAATGCAGAGTAATGTTGGGGTTGGAGCTCTTCTTGGTGGAGGCCTTGAGTAAAGTTGGAAAAAGTTATGAGATGAGGGAATAGGATTCCTTGAAAGAGATGATTGTGAATAGAATAGCAATAAGATTAAAAGGAAATATCCATAGCACTTACTAGGGATAATAAACCACATGCAGAAGGGTACTTGTTGTGGGTTGATAAACTACTTATTGAGTACTTGACATGGTTGATAAATCACTCAAGGTTCTAGGTGGGGTCCGATAAACCACTCCTATAGTGCTTGACCTGGCTAATAAACCACTCATTAATACGAATTTTGTTGTGCTTGACTAGCTCAAAAACCACCCACTATCTTATGTATTTCCTATCTTTCGTGTATATGAAGATGGCTTCCTAGTAAGGCTCTTAAAAGGAAAAATTCCTCATAGATCATGGATTTGGATTGCGGGTGACTATTGTAAGTAATTCTAGAGGCAATAGGTCTATGGCTGGGTGGAAAAATTGAAGTCCCACCTTTATTTTTTGTTATTTATGAATTGTGCATGAAATACTCTAAGTTGAGTGTTGTGAAATTAAAAAAATTATCTTTGAATGTACATGAATCCAAATAATGTTTCACAGAAGTATCATGTTGGTGTATGGATGTTATTCATTGAATTATAGACTCTTTTATGGTTTTCTTGATGAATTTTCCATCACGTGACTATAAGTTGGATACATAGGAATTTATTTATTATTGCATATAGAAAGCACTGTGTTTGTTGAATTGACAGATAATCTGTGTGCAGATAAGTACCTTTAGCAGAAAGCTATGATATTAACAAAAGTGTATTGTCAGATTTAATATATAGCTCTATGGATTATCGCATGGCTATAGAAGTTGCTACTTGAAATTAATTGCTTGAATTTCCCTTGACATGTTCTATGGATTTTATAAATATCTACTACTCAGTTGTAAATTAAGTGCTCTAAATTACTATGTAAGGTATAAATATGTTTGAGTCTCTGTAATATTATAGGCTTGGTTGTAAGCTCTATGTTGTTGGACTCGGTGCACTATGTGTCAATTTGGGGAAGATTTTCTTATTGTTATTTTTATGTATGAGAAATCCTTTGAATTGGGTTAGACATGGGCATGGTCTTCGCTTTTCAGTTGTAGACTTAAGGCATAAGATAATCAAGATCAAAATGTAGAATTTGTAAAAGAGTGGTTGAATGTTAAATAAATTGAAAAACTTGGTTGTGTATGAGAAGTCAGGAACTTTTTGGGTCAGGACTTTATGAAGTTGGAGCAGCCTCATAAAGTTTTTTTGTCGAATCCTGACTAGTGGTTTGACCCAGATTTTATGTGGAAGTTCGGGATTCGGAAAGGCTAGTTAAGGTCTTATTGAAAAATATTAATGGACTCTTAACTAGTGGGCCAGGGATGACCTTTGTCTAAGGTCACGGAATTGGTGACATATTCTACTGCAAAACATATTCAAAGGCTAGATAGTGGGCCAGGACTAACCTTGTTAGCTTAAATTCATGGAAAAGGCTACATGGTGGGTGACGTGGACCAGTAGATGAGGTGGAGCTCCACACAAGTGCCACGTGGTAGCATTATCATGTGGCTAGGGTTTTGTTAGGCCACACTTTGAATGATCATAACTTGTGATCTAGAGTCAAATTTAAGCAATATTTATATCACTAGAAATCTCATGATGAGTTGGTTGCAATGGAAATGTTCATTTTGGATTTAAATAAGATTGAAATTTGAGGTTTTTTATGACCCCATTTCCATAAATAAACATTGCAATTTAGGTCACTCTCGTATACGTTTCCTTATAAACACTTACTGTGGGCTATCGGTGGTAGTGGTGAATATTAAAAATTTGTATCAGAGCATTAGTTTAGACAGTAGTCTAGAAAAGGATCACATGCACACATTAGATGAATTATCGATATGCATGATGTGCTTGATCTTTTTGTATTCCCTTTATGCTAATGGAGAATAATTTAATGCATGGTTGTATAGGATTATTGATTGAGTATGATTACATGCCAATTGAATTTTAATAATTAAAAAATTGACATGGATCAAGAGGATAAGTACCTATGTTAATCGAAAGCTCTTTCTAGTTGGTTACCATGATTATGTGTGTAAAAATAAGAAAGACAAGCATCAAAATATAAATATGAAGGGAAGTAATGTGTAGTAGATTTGAATATCATGGTATGAATAAGATTGTGTAAGGTCCTATAGAAGAGTTAGTTCGGAAGATGAAAAAGGAAAACACTCCTAAACTCATGGACACAATTAGAAGTCTAAGAGTTGAGATAATAAGTTGCATGGAAGACAACGTGAATATTATGAAAGAGAAAGCAAAATAAAATGATATATTATTGCAAAGTATATTAGAATTACAAAGAAAAATACAATAGGAAGTTGGTGCTAGCCATCATGATAAGAAAAAGCATAAGGATATTTGATCGGAGTCCCAAAATCACAAACTAGAAGACAAAAATGCAAAGGAAAGTTGATTAAGAAAGAAGAGAAGAGATGCAGAAGAAGGAACATAATTCCTCAGCCCTTTGGAAAGAAGATTAAGCAGTCCTAGCCAATCATTCAACAATGAAACCACTAGATATCATCATGAAAGGAATATTATGAATACTTGGATGCAAGAACAATTCTAGGAAGAAAGCCCTTGAACCTTTGATGGAGAGGTAAAGAAGCAAAAGTTTCGTATGCTTGCCTTTTGGGAATTAATAAGTACTTCAAGTTGCATGACTATACTGAGAAAATCCAGGCCAAGGTGGTTGTTTCTATTCTAAATGGAAAGTTAATATATGTTTGGAGGATTTCAATAATATAAAAGGGATCAGGGAAAAAGAGATGACATGGAGAAAGTCTGAAAGGTAGTTTCGAGTGAATTGTGCCTATCTAAAAAATGGTATGACACTAGAGATAACAAGTTATATGAGCAAAAACTAGCACAGATGACATGTTAAGAATATACTAATAAATCCTTGGAGCTACTAAGGTATGTACCTTACATAAAAGATGACAAGGCCAATATATAGAGGTATGTCAACAATTTACCACAAGCATATCTAGAAAAAATAGAATTCGATGAACCTAAGTATCTAGACGAGGTTATCTGAAATAGAAAACACCACTATGAATAGTCTAAGCATAAGATCAAATTTCAGGTTGACTAGAAGAATAAAACAAAATGAGGAGGGTAAAGAACCTCATGATATAAGAAATGAATATAGGATGGAAGGTTTAATGACTTCAACAAAGGTGAACAATAATGAAACTCCAATGTTAGCATAAATGAACCATGACACTTAGGAAAGAAAGGATGAAAGGATCTTACCAATGCTAGGAGTGTGGAGAAAACCATTTCAATGAAGATTTCCAAAAGCTATAGAAATATGGTGTAAAGTTGCAAAACATAAAATAAGCATCAACAGTGAAAATTGTGGCCCAAAGCATCCCCAAAAATTTTTCCAGATCAGACAATAAGCAAACAAACCAACAAGAAGTAATCATTCCAATGGAGGTTAAGGGTTAAGAACTCTTCAATTTCAATTTTGATTGACCTAGGATCCAATTTCAACTATATTAGTCATAATATTTTGGAAAAACTTGAAGTGCCAAATAAATTCCATGAAGAACCATGGCTCATTCAACTAGCCACTAGGAGAAAGAGGAGGATATTAGAGTTTATTCAGTCTTACCTTATACAAATTGGTGGCATCACTACAACAATTAAATTTATTTGTTGGCATTACGATTATAAGGTATTCTGATTGGCATGGATTGGCTAGAATCTAATTAAACCAAGCTTGATTGGTATAGTAATGTGTTGCAATGTCTCTATGATGAGGATTACCCAATAATTTTGCAGGGAATCAAGAGGTTGATAACACTTAGTGTGGTCTTAGAGGTGCAAGTAAAGCATTCTAGTAGATGTGGTTGTTCCCTTTATGCCTTTCAAATATTAGAGGAGAAAGAGTCCAATGAAAATCCCTTTGCGAATTTTTTAGTATTGAATGGAAATAGTGATGTATTTCATGAAGAATTCCCAAGACATTCACCCAACTAAGAGATTGAATTCACAATTGAGTTCATTCCAGGAATAACACTAGCAGCATAGGTCACCTATCACATGAGCACACATGAGCTCATGGAATTAAAATTGCAAGTGAAGGAACTAATGGAAAAAGGTTACGCATAGCCCAACGTTTCATCGTGGAGATCCCTTGTGCTTTCTATTAAGAAGAATGATGGAACCCTACATTTGTGCATCAACTATATGAATTTAAGAAAATTTGCTATCAATAATACGTACCCACTACCTAGCACTGATGATCTATTTGACTAATTGAGAGGGGATTTAGTGTTTTCCATGCTCGATTTAAGGTAGAGATACCATCAAGTCAAAATCAAGGAAGAGGACATTTACATAATCCATTCAGAATGAGGTATGGCCACTATGAATTCATTATAGTTCCATACGGTCTAACAAATTTCCCAACAACCTTTATGTGTGTAATGACCAATGTGCTACGGCCATACTTGGAAAAAATTGTCCTGGTATTTGTGGATGACACTTTGGTGAACTCAAAGAATCAAAAGAAATGAGGATGACTTAAGAGTTTCTCTACAACTTCTTAGAGAGCATAAATTGTATGTCAAGCTCACCGACTATGAGTTCTTTCAAACTCAAATTCACTACTTGTGTCTTGTAATCTCAAAAGAGGGAGTGGCTATGGATCCAAAAATGGTCAAAGTGAAAATGGATTGTCCCACATCCTGTACTGTCATAGAGGTCAGATAATTTATGGGGTTCGCTAGTTAGCATCGAAAATTCATCTAACATTTTTTACAGACTAGGCATCCCATCACTATGTTAAAATGAAAAGGAGTGAAATTTCAATTATCTCTTCAACATGGAGGTTGTTTTCAAGAGCTGAAGAAGTTACTCGCTTGTGCACCTATCTTAAGAATAATCGACCTAGAAAAGGATCTTGTTGCTTGCACTCATGCCTATAGAGAAGGAATTAGGGGAGTCCTAATGTAGGAGGACAGTCCATTATGAATTTATGAAGCTAAATGAGCATGAAAGGAATTGTCACTTATGACATATAGATGGAAATTGTTGTGCACACATTAAAAATGTGAAGCCATTACCTACTCGGAAGGAGGTTTTTTTAATGGCTGATAAAGAAGGTTTGAAATGCATGTTCAAATAGCCTACTCTGAATTCTAGACAATCAAGAAGGTTGTCTTTGGTTAGTTAAATTGACTTCGAGATTAAATACATTGAAGGAAAATAGAATAGGGTGGCATATTCACTCAGTAGGAGATTGCAAAAGGTTCACCTAGCAATCATAAGCACTTGATCCTTTGACATCCAAGAGAGGATTAAAGAAGGGTTGAGAAATGATGAAAATTACCAGCATGTCAAGAAGTGTTGGAAGGAGCAGCTAAATGGGCTAGTAAGAAAAAACTACAAGCTCAATAATGATGAAGCAATAATATTTAAGAATAATAAATATTTACCCAATGCCAAAGAATGAAGGAAAATTACCATGGATTAATTCCATAAAAGACATTACACACGTCACATAGGATACTAAAAGATGAAGACAACCATAAAGAGGAGGTGTTTTTGGCATAAAATGAGGAAAAATATCGTTGAACATGTTGCAAAATGTTTGGAAGGTCAACAAGTAAAGGTAGAGTGTATGAACATAGTAGAACTAATACAATCAATTTCAATTCTTGAATGGGAATGAGAGATCATATCCATGGAATTCATCATAGGTTGACCAAAACAGCTAGACAAAATGATCCCATGATATTGGTGGTGGATAAGTTGAGAAAGGTGGTTCTCTTTATAGTTTTTATAATTACTCATAAGAAAATATATATAGACAATATTTTCATGAAAGAAATATTTAGATTGCATGAGATACCTAAAATGATAATATCATAAAGGGATGCTAAGTTTACTTCAAACTTTTGGAAATATTTGTTTGCTAGTATTTGAACTTAGTTCACCTTCAGCACTACATACCACGCTCAGACTAGTGGAAAAATAGAGAGAGAGTAAATAGAATCTTGCAAGGCATGTTGAAGATATATCTAATGCATCAACCGAGAAAGTGGGAAGACTACCTAAAATAAGTGCAATTTGCATACAGTAATGGTTATCAAGAGTTATTGTGAATCTGTCCCTTTGAGGCACTTTATGGCAGGAAATACAATATCCCTATCAGTTGGGAAGATCTAGTATGTAGATTAATTATTGGGCCATATTTTCTAAATGAATTGGAACATGAAACAATAAATATAAGGAAAAGGTTAAAGGACACCAAAGATAGGGATACAATTTATGTAGACCAACAGAGAACTCACAAAGAGTTTCAAGTGGGAGAACAATTTTATGTCCACATTAAGTGAAAGAAAAGATAAAAAATGGGCTCATGTTCTAGGTTAGGACCCAAGTATAGTAGACCATTTCAGATATTGGAAAGAGTGGGGTCATCATCCTATAAAATGGCCTTTCCACCTATAAGTGAAAGATCAGAATGTCTTACATATTTCCATGCTTAATAAATATGTTCATGATGCTAATCATGTTTTTGACTAGGATTCTCTATAGGCGGAACCATATGGGGACTTTTAACCAAAAACCTTGTGCATCTTGGATCAGAGACAAATCACACTTCAAAATAGAACAATATAACAAGTCAAGTTGCAATGGAAGCACTTTCAACTTGATGAAGCGATTTGGGAGATGGATGAAAAAATAAGGCCATGGTACCAATATTTTATCTGTTGAATAAATCAAATGTAAAAGCCATGTATAAACCTTAGTTTTTTTTCTTTCATGCTAATAAAAACACTGAGGACAATGCTCCCTTTAACGAGGTGGGGTTTATAACACACTTGCTACATTTCCCCTAATTTTTGTATTGCAATGATGTAATGGCATGAAATGTGGGACCACATATATAAGACATAAGAGGGAAGAGCAAATATAAACCAAGTGGGGTTAATTAGAACCTTAAATTAATTTTATGGTGCAAATAATGAGAAAACAAAATTAGGAAGCATCCAAGAGTAATATGAAGAGAGCCGTTAGGAAACGATAAAAAGGGAAATGCATAGTAATGTATCATTTGGACCTCTTCTTGGTGGAGCTCATGAGTAAAGCTAGAAAGAGTTATGAGCTGAGAGAATGTGATTTCCTAAATGAGATAATTGTGATCAAAATAAAAAAAGGATTAAAAGGAAATAGAATGGGTGATTGTTGTGGGATGATAAATCACTCATTGAGCGCTTGTGACAGCTAATAAACAACCTAAGATGCATGCTAGGGTTAATAAAACTCATGTAGAAGGGTGCTTGTTGTGGGGTGATAAACCATTGATTGAGTTTGCTTTCTAGGGGCTGATAAACCATTCCTACCATGCTTGACCCAACCGATAAACAACCCATTACTTTGAATTTTGTTGTGCTTAACTAGCTGACAAACCACCCACTGTCATTTGTATTTCATATCCTATATGTTTCTAAATATGGCTTCCTACTAGGGCTATTGAAAGCAAAATTTCACATTAGGTCATGTGTTTGGCTTATGTGTGATTGTTGTAAGTAATTATAGCTACAATAGGTCTATGGATGGGTGAAAAAAATGAGGTCTCACCTTCCGTTTTCCATCTTTCTCAGTTTCGCATGAAAGTCTCTAAGATGAGGGTAGTGGAATTAAAGAAGTTCTCTGTGAATGTATCTAAATATTAATGTTTCATGGTAATAAGATGTGGTGCATGGTTGTTATTGATTAAATTCTTGACTATTTTATGGTTTTGTTGATGAATTTTTTGTCATGCAACTATAAGTTCAATACCTCAGAATTTATTTGTTGTTGCATATAGAAATAACTTTGTGTTTACTGCATTGAGAGATTGTTTATGTGAAGATAAATTCCTTTAGAACAAAGTTATGGTATTAAGGATTATGTCTTGCCAAAGTTAATATATAGATCTATTAATAATCGCATGGTTGTATAAATTGGTACTTGAGACAAATTGGTTGAATTTGACTTGAAAGTTTCTACAAATTTGATAAGTCTCTGCTAGTGAGTTGTAAGTTAAATGCTTTTATTTTCTACTTAATATGTAAATATGATTAAGTCACAGTAAATTTATAGGATTGTTTTGAATCCCACTAAGGCAACTAACCATTTATTCCCTTAAAAATATTAATTTTCTTTACATCGATGTTCAATGTAAGCTCTCTATTTTTGGAGTTTGTGCACTATGATTTAATTTGGGGAAAATTTTCCCCTTGTAATTCTTATGTAGGATAAAGTCTTTGAATCACAATAGATTAGTGCATGAACCTATTTTACATTTGTACTCTTAATCCCTTAGAGAATCAGGACCAAACTAGAGAATTTGTTAAATAGTGTAGGAATGTTAAAGAAATCCAAAGAATTAGCAAAGTGTATGAGAAGTTAGGACCTTTTTATGTAGTGACATTTTGAGGTTGAAGAAACCTCATAACATTTTCTAGTCAGAAGAAATGACTAGTTGTAGAGCATGACCTTGGTTTAGAAGGTTGGAGTTTAGAAAGGTCAGTTAAGTGTCTATTGCACAATCATAATTGGTGGCATATTCTACTACAAAACAAAGTGAAAGGAATATTGGTGGGCCATGTTTGATGTTATTAGTGTAACTACATGAAAAATCCAACACTGTGGGTGACGTGGATCGATGGATGAGGTTGAGTTCCAGAAAAGTTGCATGTGGTAGGATTGTGGGTGACATAGAAAGGGTTTTATTAGTTAGAACATTAAAGTTCCCTAACTTGTGATCGAGGAGTAGGATTTCAATAAAATTTATATTTCTAGAAACCTCATGAAGAGTTGGTTGTGATAGTGGTGTTGGTTTTGGATTTTGAGAAGATTGATGTATTAGGGTTTTTTTATGACCCCATTTCCATAAGTGAACATTGGCTGCTTCCTTATATACCCTTAGTGTGGGGTATGGGTGGTAAGGGTGTATGTTACAATTATAGCAAGTACTCTTTGTTTTTATTCTCTTTACTGATTTTATTAGATTTATATATAGGTATATTTTAATGACGTTTCTCAAGGTAACACCTATTTGATCACGGGCCTTCCTCTTAGGCTTTCCCCCATTCACAACTGACCTAGAAACCCTCCTATTGTACTTTATAGAGGTTCAAAACAAAATTACTAACTTAACAGGAACTGTATTGAATTCTTATGCTTTTAGAGGTTGCAAAAAATCATATCTGTCATGCCAATTTTGAAAAGTGTTGATGCAAAATCTACCTTTTTTTTAGAGAACATTTTTGAAACCTTATATTTTCTTATGTATTAAGTATAAACATTGTTTTCAAATGTTGGTGATTTTCATGGCAATTTTGGAAAGTGTTGATGTAGCATTAACTCATTTATTTTGGCAGGGGGGGGACTAATTTTGACACTTTAAATTTCCTTATGTACAATGTTTGGATAAATCTTTTTAATTTTTTGGTGATGTCATGCTGATTATTAAGTTTTTGATGTAACATCATTTTTTTTTTTTTTTGGTGGGGGGGGGGGGGGGGGAGGGGTGGGGGGTTAAAATTGATTGTTACATAAGTCCTAAAAATTAGCATTAAAAATTTCTACTATTTTCCTACAAGGGATTTCCAGAAATTCTTGATTTGTGAACTAGTAGACCAATCCAAGTAGCTCAATGATGAATATGAATTTTCAAAGTTGTTTCAAGGATGCATAAATCTTGTGAATCTTTAAATAAATTAAAAAAAAACTCACTTCAATCATTTAAACCATGTAATATACAACAAAATAATCATGAATAGTAAATTCAAAAGTAAGAGATCAAGTGAAAAATACATTTAAAGGAAATAAAGAAATTCTACAAGAGGGATTTGAGGCTCCTAGGATTTCCAACCCCAAGTAAAATCGGGGTCTTGTGAAGGAAACCAAACTTTAGATGATAAAAATTGCACAAACTACATTATTTGAAGCCATCTAAGTACATCCTTGCTAGAAATGAAAGTGTAGTTTTTAAATAACAAGTTTTCCCCACAAGAAGACTAATAAATACGTGCCCCTAGAGTAAAATTCAAATTGGTACTTATAAAAATTGATGGGGAAGTATTCTCCTTAGAGGGAGGAATCATTCCCATATAAACTCCCCCAAAAGGTGGATTTGGTTCCCAACACCAATAATTTGCATTAGATGACATGGAACACATTCCTATATTTTCTCAATAACTGGAGCTCTAGAATTTGTCAATAATTTTATGATATTTTGTTCATTTATTATCTAATATTGATCCTCCTATAGAAGGGAGAAAGTCCCTTCATTATCTTGTTCTCCAAATCTTCATAGTTTTCCCATTATTCTCAAAATATTCTACAAAATAGATATTATTAGGCATAACTATGCAATTATCTCTAAACCTTCCTAATTGTAAGAACCAACATCCATACTATATATTTTTTTTGTTTTTTGTTTTTTTTCTTTATTTCTTATTTTTTAATAAATCACAGTAAAATACAACCAGAAGAGAAACACCTTGGGAATTTAAATTTATTCAACACTGTCTAACACATTCCTAAAATTTCTTTCAGGAAACATATCATAACATTTACATACATTTAACTAAGACCATAAAGCAATGATACAAAATGTTATTTCAACACATGTACCATTCAGCAGAAGATGAGACTCTTCTTGCTTGGCTATTACTAGTATTCCCTTGTTGCCAGTCACCTCCGAGAGTGAATGACGACGTACTTGATCCGAATGCGATGACCCACTGGTTAACCTCCCAGCCTACTCCTTGGGTACTCTTCTTCCCCATGAACCCCCGAGCTGCAATGGGGTTGTACAATGGAGGAATGTAATAGCTGGTAGAGGAGAGCACTCCTTGGCTCAAGAGTCCCCTCTCTAAAATCCTCTACCTCACCAAACTCACTATAGTTTCATAATCGCTGCTCCAACATAGTCTCATCCATCCAGGCATAGGGTTTTCCCCAAAAGTGCCCTCTACCAACGCTTGCCTGTTCTTTTATAGGAGTCCTCATAGGTGACACTTGGCATGTCATGCATAATTAATTATTTTTTATAATTCAATAGCTTGATTATTCACCCACCCATGTGTCACTCTCTCATCAAGGGTCTCCCAAAATTATTTACTTAAATTTTAATTTAAAGCTAATATTTTCCTCACCTCAACAAGATTCCTATTTCTTCTCTTAGCTACCTCTTATTCCCCCTTTTTATTCCTTAATTTGTATTCATTACTAAATTCAATTAATGATTCATGATTTGATCCCCTATCTACCCCCTAATTTAACTCAAGTTATCTCTTAGATGGATATTCTTATGTTGGTTGTTGCCACATGGAGGTTCTCTACATTTCTCTAAATTTAATTTATTATTCTTATTTTAATTCACCTTCATCTTCTCTTAATTAGGTTTAATTAGTTTAGGATTAATCTTTATCCTTACAATTATGTACCTCTTTCCCTTTTTACCTAACTCAACTACATAATCTACCTAATATTTTCCAACATGGGGAAGGTAGAGTTTTTAAGATAAATTATTTTATTTCTTCATATGATCCTCTTAACCCAAGTTTTATTCTTGATTTAATTACCTCGGTTTCTAACATCATTTACCCTTGAAGTAAATTTACCTAGTTTTCATTTATTGATTATATTTATTAATTTATTTATTTTTAATGATTCCAAGGCGCCAAGTTTGGTCGTGCCCTTCAAGAAATTCCCTTGAAGCTCCAACGATGCCACACTTAACCATTTATTTGTGATTCCAAGGGTGCAAAATTGGTCGTTCCCTTCAAGAAATTCACTTGAAGTTCCAAGGGTGCCACACCTAACATTTTATTTGTGATTCTAAGGGTGCTAAGTTGGTCGTGCCCTTCAACAAATTGCCTTGAAGTTCCAAGGGTGCCACACCACTTGGCCTTCAAGCATTTAGTGACTACAAGGGGAAAGTATAAGTGCAACATCGTAGACCGCTAACATCTCTTATTTTCCCTGTTACAGTGAGACTAATGGTGTGGGGGATCAAGGAATCCGCCTTGATGTGCGCCCCCCGGTAAAATCATCATGAGCGACCCAACTTTGGGACCTACCCTCATGACATCGTGATCTTCAAGGCGAAGGTGTTTCCACCTTTCCAGCACAAGTCATGGCGGGAGTGCTAGTGGGTGAGATCAGGGACACTGTCCCACCCCTCCCATGTAGTTCCATCCACTTGTACAACCCCATTACCCATATGTGAGTCATTTGGCCAAGCATCTAATCTGTGCCTGCAACCATTAACACATCATCAGAATATAGATATAGCAGGTTTCAAAATCGACTTAGAGTTTCAAAGATAAAATAATATAAATTTTCATCAAACCAGGTGTCATCAACTCTTCATGTGCAAGTGCCTCTGGTGGTTTCCTGCGATACTCAATAATAATCAGTAACAAGGTTTCTCAGTGTTAGTCATTGTCATAATAGCATTATTACCATCACCTGGTCATTCACATCATTGTTCATTGTGAACCAGAACTAATGCAAATAGGTAACATAGGGGACACATCCATCATGGATATCATTATCATAACATCAAACAGATAACAAACATAACCATTTATACCATGATCATCATAATAACAATAGAGAACATGCATAACCATTACATTCACTAATAATAGAGACATGTTTCTAGATCCTCAACCTGAGTTCCTCAAAGACTAAAGTATCTAAGATAATGTCATATTAAGGTCAGGAAACTAGAGCGGGCACTACATACAACCCCTCTTAACAATGGTATTCATCTCGAAGTCCTCAGAAAATAAAGGAAAAAGGATGACACATATCCTAGGAATCCTTCCTGAAACTCTCGCTAACCTTCTAGTAACAGGTATCTCTAATTTTTAAATTAAGAAATTTTTTTCTAATGAATTAAAATCAGTTAACAAAATGATTTTCATCTTCTGGATTAAGTAATTTTCTAAACTAATTTATTTATTTATTTATTATTATTATTTTTATCATTTTTACCTACTTAGTTCTATTAGGCCCTCATGAAACATTGTCATAAAATCTAATGCTTCTCATTGTCATTCCTTTAACCTCTTGAATATTCAAGAATTTCTTTCTAGTATAGTTCCTTCGAATATGAGCTTGAGATGTAATGTCCAACAATTGTCCTTGTTATGATCATCCTTCATACTATGTTCATAATGCAAGTCTCTTTTTTTTTCTTTTCTTTTCTTTTCTTTCTTTTTTTCCTTTTTTTTTTATCGAATTTATTAATTGATGAATAACAGCCAGTCAATATTTCGAGGAGAAAACAATAGTGTCATATCATATTTGATGAGGGACATATAGGAAGGTTAGTTGATATTAACATTATTTTTTTTATCAAATAAGATAAGAATCCACCAGGCGTTTAAACTCCAACTGCAGTATTTTACTCTTCCGTATTTTCTTAATACCAATGACTTCTTTGAAGAGTAAGGAAACGGTTTCGCTCTGCACTCTTTCAGACTCTTCTTGAGATAAAATTTCAACCTGAAAACTGTGTTTGAAACCATTGCATTCAACTATTTCATTTATTTCAAAATAGATTGAATATTACATCCTTGAAGTTTAATTTTAAAGTGAGCGCCTACAAGCTCGAAAGCCA
>APFE031717898.1:357213-383621 GCA_000404065.3 Pinus taeda | reverse complement strand
ATTTCAAGTCTCAAATACTTTCAGAGGACCTCCCCGCTTAATCACTGTGGATCAGATTTCAAATCTCAAAAACTTTCAGAGAACCCCACCTTAATTACAGTGGGTGAGATTCCAGAGATACTCATTGTTCAAAGGGAGTTGACTAAAATCTTTCACTAATTATCTCCAATTCTGAGATCTTTATCCTTTTCCATACAGATCAAGAAACATTCATATTATTATGTGGCCTTGGCATACAGATCTTGGCATTTAGAATCTAGAGGGATGCAATACAGAATTTGATCTGATTTCAGCCAGAAACTGGACTGGTATCACTCTTAGTTATGCAGCCTGAGATGTTGAATTCTTTTTAATCATTTGTCCCTGTGAAATCTACCATCGCTAACAATCTGAGCGAAAGGCAAAGTTTCAAAATGAAATTTTGCTGAAAACTACGAGATGCTGTACAGAAGTTCCAAATGACGGTAAAAAGTAAATAAGCACTGGCCACTAGACTTTAGCCTTCCTACAATTCAGACAAATTTCTCCACTTGTTCCCATTAGAGGATTTATGTTTCCAAGTGAATCATAGAGTTGGAGAAAAAAAATAAAAAAAAATTCACTTTAAAGTTTAGATTTACATTGTGTCTTGAGGCTTGTATTTTGGGCCTTGGCCCAAGCCTATCTTCTTGTTGTGAAATGACATAATCTGAGTACCATTCACAGCTTTGCAATCAGAAGCTCACTCAAGCTCCCTTCCTCTTTAACCATCTTTTCCCAAATAAGATCAAGGACAATCTCATTCTTTTTCAGTCATATTGTAATCATAGTTGCAAAGAAAATCCAGTAGTGGGGGCTCTGGATGGAATTTCTGTTATAGTCCACCTTTTGTTGTATATGGATTGTTCTTTCTGCATTCTCTGCTAGCAGCCTTTGGGCCTCCTGCTACCATTTCTTTGTCAGTGTCATACTCATACATAGTTGAATGCAATGGTTTCAACACAGTTTTCAGGTTGAAATTTTATTTCAAAATAGATTGAATATTACGTCCTTAGCGTTTAATTTGAAAGTGAGCAGCTACAAGCTCGAAAGCCATAGAGTATCAACAGTAAGTACATATATATACATATAATAAAAACAAACTGAAATGATGTCCAACCATTTTCGGTTAAAAAAACAAATTTCACGACAACTCTCCTTATCTTTGTCATTGTATTTTAGAATTAAAGTTACCCAAAATTAATTTCAAAGTATTTGCTACGGATTTGGTGGAACCTTTAAATCGGTCTCAACGTGCGTGATCCTACAACATTTCTTGAATTGATATGATATATTGTGTTTTGTTTGGAATCCACACTTTGCATTGTGCATGATAGCCTTGTCGTCGGACATTCATATCAAGCATGTGCTTTTATGAAAATCACAAATTTATTTTCGTGATAGATAGGGCCGAAGGTGAAGCTTTCATTGTTGTGTGTGATCATATGCATAATATCATTTGGCATAATTTTGTCTTCCCATCACATTCATTGGACCCTTACAAGATTTGATATCAACTCGATACTTGTTATCCTTTGATATTTTCCACATGTTAATTTTCCATCCATCTAGGACCTCAATGTGATGGCAATGCATGGTAACTCATGGCATGGGAATGTGTCATTAATCATTACAAAATGTGGCATATTTATAATAACTTTATCCCATTTTGTGAGCGATGTTGTTTTCTCGCAATCAAGGTGTCAACAACCTTGTATGGTTCGATAGTTACAAGAGATTTCAATAGTTATGTTTAACACAACAATCATTGATATTCCATTTGATTAAAAAGGGCTTCGTTTAAAAATCATCAACATTGATTTTGTTAAATGTATAAAGCTTTGATCATTTTCAACATAAGTTTATTCATATTTTACAAGCACATATTTAGTTTAAAGAGATCAAAGGCATTGATTTTCACTTTGGTTTGAATACATGACATTGGTTGGGTTTGGGTAATCTTACGATTAAAGTAAAAAAAATAAAAAATAAAAATAAAAATCAATACATTAGATTGTTGGTATAATTTTATGACCAAAGAAAAATCAATTATTCTGAATGGTTAATTTAATATGGTTTTGAATTATTTGAATTAAACCTGAGCTTACCTCGGTATAATATAGATATGTAAAAAAAAAAAAAAACTATGAGATTTGATTTTAGCATAATGTTTAAACACTGTAAACAATGTTATAAGAAAATCTATGATAGTTGATTTTGGTATAGAGTTTAAATATTGTAAACAATGTCATTTATAACATAGATTGCACCATTTACAACGTTTATTGCCACTCTGAGCATTGGATCTTGGCCTTGATAATGAGGAGTGATTCTAGATCTCGTTCACCATTATCTACACCAATTGAATATTGGTCGCAAAGATATTTTGACACTAGATTGGTACAATCAAATCTCACTGTAAGACAACATTATTTGTTAATTAAAAGAATTATTATATATTATGGTTGCTATGTTAAGAGCACAAAGTCATCCACAAACCTTGGTTGCCCATAATTACATCAACTTTCTTGACTTTAATTAAGATATGCCAAAATGGCTCATGATCAACAGTACTATAATTTGAAAACTATTCCAAGAGTGAGAATCTTTCTAGATAAACATTACAAATTTAATTCTATAAAAGTATTTGATTTTTCAAAATCATTTATTAAAAGTCATTAAAATTTGGACCAATTTTATGAAGACACTAAATATGACTAGCAAGTACCAATGTGATCCTTTCAATGAATTTAACAAATAAAGAAAGAAGCTTTATTTATGAATTAATGGATTATGGAATTTATTTTACAATTTCTAATACACATATTGAATTGTTAAAGTTAAAGAATCAGAGACTTTGCTTAGGGTGGTAATGAAACATATAGTTGAGAAGCACTCATCCTTAAAATGAACTGGTTAATGCTCATGTTTTATGAGAGCTAAGGATGCATGAGTGCTTAAGATATTTATATTAATTTAATGAATAACCATCACCAGAAAATAATAACAATAAAATAAAACATACAAATAAGTTTGACTAATGAAACTAGTAACATCTCATTTCAATAAGTTGTCTTTTTCATTATATAATACCAAAAACTTAATCTTGACCTTGTCATATGTTAATTTTCTTGGTTTAGGCTTTGAAATCAGATGAGTGGTTGGATGTGAATCATTTTTAATGCTCTAACACTAATCAAGCCATTCTTTTAAAAAATAATGACGAGTTATAAGTGCCACATTATAGATTGACATATGGAAATTATGTTTTTTGTAGTAATGTCTTGGTTAATAAATTTAATATTTACATCAATTGTATAGAATTTTTATATAATGGTATGTATTAAAGAGAAGTCAATAATTAAATGTTCATTTCAAAAGGATTTTCTACATGCGTACATGAAAAATTATGAGTATATTTTAAAATATTATTAAATTAATTTGTTTTGAAAAATTTAATAATAACTTGAATTAAATTATAGTTTTCATAAATATAATTATTGATATAAATATATATTACAGTTTGGATATAATAATTTTAATGTGCTGTCATGATAATTTAGCAATTTATTTAATTATTTATGTATGAGTCAATGAAGTGGAGTGGTCACTGGTCATATGTTATGACCACTTAATAGTATCCTTGGGTTTTACTTGAGAGAGGGTGTGATTTTTGTTTTGGGATGAACCTTAGTGATAGCAGGGGATGTCACTATCCCTTTCTTTATAGGTGAGGTATGGTAGGTTTTATAATCAATTTGATTCATGTCAATAATTTATATGTATCTAAAATAAAATTTTCCCACCTTTGCAAATAGAAGACAACTTCCTTGGATTGGGAAGTATGCTTTTCATTTTATTGGCATAAGTTCCTTATTTAGAGTATTCTTGTTTATCTCTCAATTAAATGCTCAATATATTATCAACTACATGATTATATCCTTCAATTGTTAGGTCATGTGTCACATCATCTCTAACTAGTTGAGACACTAACATTGTCACTTACTAGTTGGGGTAACAAGGATATTATCTGTAATCAATTAATGTGGTGATGTTTCAAAGAGTTTCTTGGTGGGCTGAACTCATAGGAACTATTCCTTAAACACTACATACACTAAATATAGTCCTTTAGTTTATAATGGAATCCATGGTATAGATACCTTGGGAAATTCTAACCTACCCACTAGAAAGTAAATCAATTTGGATATTCACTTACTAAAGAGTCATTATTTCTTGGAATAACCCATATTCAGATTCCAAGTCAAACTAAAATGGTAGATAACTATGACGTCGACCAATGTGAGCTTAGATTGGAGGTATTGCGTACCTACTATTAATTTCCTTGAGAAATGGCCAACAAGAACGAAGAAAATGGGGAGCTAACTTTTGATTAAAACAAACAAAAAGACAAAAAAATATTTATATTATGGATGTTGGTTCTTACACTTGGTATCAGAGCTATGTTCAACCCTTGAGACCTATCGGCCCATGCATGCATGACTAATTTGTAAATGTTATGATATGTTTCCTGAAACAAATTTTAGGAATGTGTTAGACAGTGCTGAATAAATTTAAATTCCCAATGTTTTTTTCTCTTCTGGTTGTATTTTATTGTAATTTATTTTAAAAAAGGAAAACATATATATAGTATAGAACTGGTCCTTACACTGAAAAGGGGGGCTAGTCCCCAGAAGAAGCATTATATTAGGCCCAATATGTACAATATTTACAATGGTCACATCAATCACATTTATATTCACATTTATTTCTTCAATACAGCTGCTCTATCACGCAGCACCACAGTTGACTAGATTCGATCACGGGCAAGGTGCGAGGAAGCCAACAACCCCCACTGCACGAGCCTAGAAAGTAAATCAATTTGGATATTCACTTACTAAAGAGTCATTATTTCTTGGAATAACCCATATTCAGATTCCAAGTCAAACTAAAATGGTAGATAACTATGACGTCGACCTATCTCAGCATAGATTGGAGGGATTGCATACCTACTATTAATTTCCTTGAGAAATGGCCAACAAGAACGAAGAAAATGGGGAGCAAACTTTTGATAAAAGAAAAGAAAAGAAAAAAAAAGGGACATGCATTATGAACATAGTATGAAAGATGATCATAACAAGGACAATTGTTGGACATTACATCTCAAGCTCATGTTCAAAGGAACTATACTAGAAAGACGCTCTTGAATATTCAAGAGGTTAAAGGAATGAAAATGAGAAGCACTAGATTTTATGACAATGTTTCATGAGGGCCTAATAGAACTAATTAGGTAAAAATGATAAAAATAATAATAATAAATAAATAAATAAATTAGCTGAGAAAATTACTTAATCCAAAAGATGAAAACGATTTTGTTAATTGATTTTAATTCATTAGAAAAAATTTGCTTAATTTAAAAATCAGCGATACTTGTTACCAGAAGGTTAGCAAGAGTTTTAGGAAGGATTCCTAGGATATGTGTCGCCATTATCCCTTTATGTTCTGAGGACTTCGGGACGAAGTCCATTGTTAAGAGGGGGTGTATGTAGTGCCCGCTCTAGTTTCCTGACCTTGATATGACATTATCTTAGATACTTTAGTCTTTGAGGAACCCAGGTTGAGGATCTAGAAACATGTCTCTATTATTAGTGAATGTAATGGTTATGCATGTTCTCTATTGATATTATGATGATCATCGTATAAATGGTTATGTTTGTTATCTATTTGATGTGATGATAATGATAGACATGATGGATGTGTCCCCTATGTTACCTATTTGCATTAGTTCTGGTTCACAATGAACAATGATGTGAATGACCAGGTGATGGTAATAATGTTATGATGACAATGATTAACACTGAGAAACCTTGTTACTGATTATTATTGAGTATGGCAGGAAATCACCAGAGGCACTCACACATGACGATTTGACAACACCTGGTTTGATAAAAATTTATATTATTTTATCTTTGAAATTCTAAGTCGATTTTGAAACCTGCTATATATGTTTATCTATATTCTGATGATGTGTTAATAGTTGCAGGCAAAGATTAGATTCTTGGCCGAATGACTCACATATGGGTAATGGGGTTGTACAAGTGGATGGAACTACATGGGAGGGGTGGGACAGTGTCCCTAATCTCACCCACATCAAGGCGGATTCCTTGATCCCCGACACCATTAGTCTCACTATAGCAGGCAACATAAGAGATGATAACGGTCTAGAACGTTGCAGTTATACTTTCCCCTCATAGTCACTGAATGGTTGAAGGGCAAGTGCGTGGCACCCTTGGAACTTCAAGGGAATTTCTTGAAGGGCACGACCAACTTGGCACCTTTGGCATCACAAATAAAATGTTAGCTGTGGCACCCTTGGAACTTCAAGTGAATTTCTTGAAGGTAATGACCAATTTTGCACCCTTGGCATCACAAATAAATGGTTAAGCGTGGCACCCTTGGAGCTTCAAGGGAGGTTCTTGAATGAAACGACCAAACCTGGCACCTTGGAATCATTAAAAATAAATAAATTAATAAATATAATCAAGAAATGAAAACTAGGTAAATTTACATCAAGGGTAAATGATGTTAGAAACCAAGGTAATTAAATCAAATATAAAACTTGAGTTAAGAGGATCGTATGAAGAAATAAAATAATTTATCTTAAAAACTCTACCTTCCCATGTTGGAAAATATTAGGTAGATTATGTAGTTTAATTAGGTAAAAATGGAAAAAGGGACATAATTGTAAGGATAAAGATTAATCCTAAACTAATTAAACCTAATTAACAGAAGAGGAAGGTGAATTAAAATAAGAATAATAAATTAAATTTAGAGAAATGTAGAGAACCTCCATGTGGCAAAGACCAACATAAGAATATCCATCTAAGAGATAACTTGAGTTAAATTAGGGGGTAGATAGGGGATCAAATCTTGACTCAAGAATTGAATTTAGTAATGAACACAAATTAAGGAATAAAAAGGGGGAACAAAGAGGCAACTAAGAGAAGAAATAGGAATCTTGTTGGAGTGAGGAAAATATTAGCTTTAAATTAAAATTTAAGTAAATAATTTTGTGAGACCCTTGATGAGAGAGTGGCACATGGGTGGGTGAATAATCAAGCTGTTGAATTATAAAAAATAATTAATTATGCATGACATGCCCAGTGTCACCTATGAGGACTCCTATAAAACAACGGGCAAGCCATGGGAGAGGGGAATTTTGGAGAAAACCCTATGCCTGGATGAATGAGGCTATGTCAAAGCAGTGATTACGAAACTATAGTGAGTTTAGTGAGGTAGAGGATTTTAGAGAGGGGACTCTTGAGCCAAGGAGTGCTCTCCTCTACCAGCTATTGCATTCCTCCATTGTACAACCCCATTGCAGCTCGGGGGTCCGTGGGGAAGAAGAGTACCCTAGGAGTAAGCTGGGAGGTTAACCAATGGGTCATCACATTCGGATCAAGTATGTCGTCATTCAGTCTCGGAGGTGATCGACAACAAGGGAATACTAGTAACAAGCAAGCAAGCGGAGTCTCATCTTCTGGTAAATGGTACATGTGTTGCAATAATATTTTGTATGATTCCTTTATGGTCTTAGTTAAATTTATGTAAATGTTATGATATGTTTCCTGAAACAAATTTTAGGAATGTGGTAGATAGTGCCGAATAAATTTAAATTCCCAAGGTGTTTCTCTTCTGGTTGTATTTTGCTGTGATTTATTTAAAAAAAAAAGAAATAAGGAAAAAAAAAAACAAAAATTATATAGTATGGATGTTGGTTCTTACTAATTTGTATGAAGATCTCAGATCCTGTGTTTTCATGAGTAGAAGGAAGAAAGAAGCCGAAAAGGTTTTCTGAGAAAGTATTTTCCAGCTCTTCCTGTAGAGATTCATTAATCTTATTCAAACCAGCCTGAATAAAATTGATGAGTTCCAATGGAGTTTGTTGTTTTATTTCTCTCTCTTACATTCTTTGTGGGATTGAAGAGATCAAAAACGTGACAAGAAAGACTCAAATTCTTCGAAAATAGGTTCATTATTTCAAAGGCAACAACTTCTGTGAACGCTAGCAGATTTTCCATAGGAAAAAACCTCCATTAGCAGTGGTAATAGTTGTGCTTTCTGGAGACTTTTCCTTCCGAAGTAGCATCCGAGCTGCAGCCTGATGATGCAATGCTGCCAAGGAAAGATTCTTCCTAGCAATATGGTTTATGGTATTTTAGATCCTGAATGTCCTTCTTCTGACCCAGAATTCTGAAAAATTGTGGAATTCCTGCCGATACAACCGCTTTTCCCCCGGATGCATTCGCAGGATTCATCTTCGACCTCGGGCTTTCATTGCTTTCAAACTTGAATTCTTGCAACTAGACTGCTTGCCAATAAATTTATTAAACATTCCTAGAGAATTCTCTTGTATCGAATCCTCCTTAATGTTTTAGATATTAGAATTGGCTCTTTTTTTAGCATAAAAGATCAATATAACAAATTCCTACAATCTGCTGTGTTTGAGAGCAACAAACTTTGTTCTTTTCACCTTAGCTGATGGATTGGAGCAACCTTGATCTGAATAGTAGAGGACTGCATGGCTAAACACAATAATAGTATCAATAATCTTTGCAGAGTGCAACTCCTTGGATGAAAATCAAGGTTTCCAATGTCCCCGGAAAGAAACCCCCACTTGTATAAATCATTTCATGACCCCATCGAAAACTGACCTTTTCGCCCGATCTAAAATCCCACAGTCAAACATCAAAATCACTACAAAGTTACAAAAATAACTAAATGCAAACCTTGGGTTTCTCAAAAATAAACAAACCCTGACATATTTTAAATGGGCATTTCACATTAAATTTTAGACATGTGAGAACTGAATTTAATGAATTGTTTGCAATGAAAAGGGAAAATCCTAAACAAAATTTGAAAAAGATAAATATTTTGGCAAAAGTACCTAAGGATCATG
This sequence comes from Pinus taeda, assembly GCA_000404065.3. Taxonomy (NCBI): domain Eukaryota; kingdom Viridiplantae; phylum Streptophyta; class Pinopsida; order Pinales; family Pinaceae; genus Pinus; species Pinus taeda. The sequence continues at coordinate 374,647 of APFE031717898.1, read as the reverse complement.
GTTTGAATGACTTAAGTAGTGGACTTAAACATATAGTTTGAAAAAAAATTTGCCCAAGAAATATTCACCTGTAGCCGGTTGTTCTAAATGGGTAAAGACTAGGTAGCTATTGGGTGGAAGTGTCTAAAAAGGTTATGTTTAGTAACTAAAAAAATAAAAATTCCAATAGGAATGCCAGACGCACTTCCCCAGCCTTCAACTAAAAAGGTGAGCCTCCAAGGCCCATTTCAGATTGTCTTCCTTCTATTCTTCTTGAATTTGCTTCTGGATCCCTTTCTATTCTTCTGATCATCTGAAGACTGTCCAAATTCTTCTATTTTCATGGTTCTGAGGGATTTGCTGCATATTGCCCATGGAATATGATCATTAGCTTAAAAGCTATCAGACCCAAGCGATGGAGCTACTGGGATGTGGTCGTAGCTAGCAGGATAGAGTGCGATTTGGAGACTTTCAAAACATTTATGTTAAACTCAAGTTTAATTATGACCATTTAATCCTTTTGAACTCATTCAAAAATGTACTTGTGTATCATTTTTCCAGGTGGAATCATTTTATTAACAGATGGTATCTTTAATTGTTGGAAACTCTCAATATCTATCTCTGAGCTCTTATTTTTTTTTGTAAATTTTGGCACAGTCGAACTCAAAGTAATTAACAGACTTCATCTCAGAAATTACATGTGGCTCGATCAAATCATGGTAGTTGACATTTTTCATTTGGAAATTACTCTTGGTAGGGTGGAAACCGATTTACTTGATAAACTCCAACTTATATTGACATTTGGTGTAATTGATCCTCTTAAGTGATATTATCATTGTGGTGGACAACAAATGCGATGAATTTGTTTAGAAATTTCTCTGATATGAAATGAGGCACATGGAGAAGTTGTGGGATAAGCTACCTCATGAATTGGAGGTTCAAATTGTAATGAGGCTTTCTGCAGAGAATATATGTAGATTGCAATTGACATGCAAGTAATTTTATTCCTTATTCTCAAATCCCTCCATTTCTATTGAGTATGACCAGGCCGCTTACCTTAACTACCTTGTTCATTCCTTGAGTCGGGCGAGATGCGGGGGCAGTGGCCTCTTTTTCAGTCACGATATTATTTTATGTGTACAACATGAGGATGCCATGTCAAGGTCCACGACTGAACCCTGGTTGGTACATAGATTATCTAATGTACCAAAGATCAGAGATGCCCCATCTATTGACTTCTGGTGATGGGTTCTTGTGTTTGAAGCAAGTTCTGATATGTGGTGGGTGTTGAACCCTCTTTTTCCAAGGGAACATTGTTCATTGAATATGCACTATTCTAAATCCCACACTTGGTTACGAGGAATAGCCTTCGATCGGAAAGATAGCATTTGCAAGCTCGTACTATTTTCTTGATCATCATCTACATATGTTTACAAATTTAAAGAGAATATGTGGAAAATAATGGAAAGAGGTCCAAACTGGAAGAGATTTTGTCATAAGATGTATAGAAGCTACCCTATAATTGTGAATGAACATTTTGTGTGTTCGCAGGTGAGCACTAATGTGGATCCAACAATCGTACATGAAACAGTGGTAGTGGTGTTTGATGTGGAGAATGATTCATGGTAGGAGTTAATCTCTATAGACAAAGAATTATTTAAGGCAATGTGTATTACAGAACGTAACAAACAATTGTGTGCCATAAGCCAAAACAAAAGGGGAGAAGGGTGTGATAATATTACAGCGAGGTGGCAATAATCACTGAGTGTTACATTGTTTTCCACGGATCCTGCGAATAGTTATATATATTCTGCTAAGGCCAACACAACACTACAATGCATGCACTGAGATGCGATATTAGTCAACTTATCTTGGACCCACAAAGAGATTTTTGTTGTCTTTTAGAATGTACTGCAAGTGATGCAGATGGTGACCTTCAATCCTTGTACATTAATTTTTATTTTTGATCAAATTTATTAATTGATTGAATAATGGCCAGTCGATATTATGAGGAGAAAATTGTAGTCTCATATCATATTTGATGAGGGACATATAGGAAGGTTGGTTGATATTAACATTATTTTTTTATGAAATAAGATAAGAATCCACTAGGCATTTAAACTCCAACTCTAGTATTTTACTCTTTTGTATTTCCTTAATACCGATGACTTCTTTGAAGAGTAAGGAAATGGTTTCACTCTGCACTCTTTCAGACTCTTCTTGAGATAAAATTTCAACCTGAAAACCGTGTTTGAAACCATTGCATTCAACTATTTCATTTATTTCAAAATAGATTGAATATTACATCCTTGATATTTAATTTGAAAGTGAGTGCCTACAAGCTCGAAAGCCATAGAGTATCAACAGTAAGTATGTATCTATAGATATATATAAATATATATATATATAATTATTATAAATATATATATATAAATAATATATAATATATAAACAAAACTGAAATGATGTCCAACCATTTTCGGGTAAAAAATAAATAAATAAATAAATAATTTCACAGCAACTCTCCTTATCATTGTCATTGTATTTTAGAATTAAAGTTAGCCAAAATTAAGAAGGGCTTCATTTAAAAATCATCAACATTGATTTTGTTAAATGTATAAAGCTTTGATAATTTTCAACATAAGTTTACTCATATTTTACAAGCGCAATTTTCGTTTAAATAGATCAAAGGTATTGATTTTCACTTTGGTTTGAATACATGACATTGGTTGGATTTGGGTAATCTTACAATTAAAGTAAAAAAAATAAAAAAAATCCATACATTAGATGTTGGTGTAATTTTATGACCAAAGAAAAACAATTATTTTGAATGGTTAATTTAATGGTTTTGATTTATTTGAATTAAACCTGAGCTTACCTTGGTATAATATAGATATATATAATAAAAAAATAAAAATTTATGATAGTTGATTTTCGCATAATGTTTAAATATTTTAAACAATGTTATAAGAAAATCTCTGATAGTTGTTTTTGGTATACAATTTAAATATTGTAAACAATGTCATTTATAACATAGATTGCACCATTTACAATGTTTGTTGCCACTTTGAGCATTGGATCTTGGCCTTGATAATGAGGAGTGAATCTAGATCTCGCTCATTGTTATCCACACCAATTAAATATTGGTCGCAAAGATATTTTCACCCCAGATTGGTACAATCAAATCTCACTATAAGACAACATTATTTGTTATATATATATATATATATATATATATATATATATATATATATATAATTTATGGTTGCTATGTGAAGAGCACAAAGTCATCCACAAACCTTGGTTGCCCATAATTACATCAACTTTCTTGACATTAATTAAGATATGCCAAAATGGCTCATGATCAAGACTACTATAATTTGAAAACTATTCCAATAGTGAAAATCTTTCTAGATAAACATTACAAATTTGATTCTATAAAAGTATTTGATTTTGCAAAATCATTGATTAAAAGTCATTAAAATTTGGACCAATTCTATGAAGACACTGGAGATCACTGCCAAGTACCAATGGGATCCTTTCAATGAATTTAACCAATTAAGAAAGAAGCTTTATTTATGAATTAATGGATTATGGAATTTATTTTACAATTTCTAATACACATATTAAATTGCTAAATTTAAAGAATCAAAGACTTTGCTTAGGGTGGTAATGAAACATACAGTTGCGAAGCACTCATCCTTAAAATGAACTGGTTAATGCTCATGCTTTATGAGAGCTAAGGATGTGTGAGTGCTTAAGATATTTATAATAATTTAATGAATAACCATCACCAGAAAATAATAACAATAAAATAAAACATACAAATAAGTTTGACTAATGAAACTAGTTCCATCTCATTTCAATAAGTTGTGTTTTTCATCATATCATACCAAAAACTTATTTGTGACCTTGTCATATGTTAATTTTCTTGGTTTAGGATTTGAAATCGGATGAGTGTTTGGATGTGAAGAATTTTTAATTCTCTAACACTAATCAAGCCATTCTTTTAAAAATTAATGACGAGTTATAAGTGCCACATTATAGATTGACATATGGAAATTATGTTTTGTGTAGTAATGTGTTGGTTAATAAATTTAATATTTACATCAATTGTATAGAAATTTTATATAATGGTATGTATTAAAGAGAAGTCAATAATAAAATGTTCATTTCAAAAGGATTTTTTACATGCGTACATGAAAAATTATGAGTATATTTTAAAATATTATTAAATTAATTTGTTTTGAAAACTTTAATAATAACTTGAATTAAATTATAGTTTTCATAAATGTAATTATTGATATAAATATATATTGCGGTTTGCATATAATAATTTTAATGTGTTTTCATGATAATTTAGCAATTTATTTAATTATTTATGTATGAGTGAGTGAAGTGGAGTGGTCATTGGTCATAAGTTATGACCACTTAATAGTATCCTTGGGTTTTACTTGATAGAGGTTTTGATTTTTCTTTTGGGATGAACCTTAGTGATAGCAGGGTATGTCACTATCCCTTTCTTTATAGGTGAGGCGTGGTAGGTGTTATAATCAATTTGATTCATCTCGATAGTTTCTATGTAGCTAAAATAAAATTTTCCCACCTTTGCAAATAGAAGACAACTTCCTTGGATTGGGAAGTATGCTTTTCCTTTGATTGGCATAAGTTCCTTATTTAGAGTATTCTTGTTTATCTCTCAATTCAATGCTTGATATATTATCAACTGCATGATTAGATCCTTCAATTGTTAGGTCATGTGTCACATCATCTCTAACTAGTTGAGACACTAACATCGTCACTTACTAGTTGGGGTAACAAGGATATTATCTGTAATCAATTAATGTGGTGATGTTTCAAAGAGTTTCTTGGTTGGATGAAATCATAGGAACTATTCCTTAAACACTACATACACCAGATATATTCCTTTAGTTTATAACGGAATCCATGGTATAGATACCTTGGGAAATTCTAACCTGCCCACTAGAAAGTAAATCAATTTGGATATTCACTTACTAAAGAGTCATTATTTCTTGGAATAACCCATATTCAGATTCCAAGTCAAACTAAAATGGTAGATAACTATGACGTCGACCAATGTGAGCTTAGATTGGAGGGATTGCATACCTACTATTAATTTCCTTGAGAAATGGCCAACAAGAATGAAGAAAATGGGGAGCAAACTTTTCATAAAAAAAAAAAGAAAGAGAGAGAGGGACTTGCATTATGAACATATTATGAAGGATGATCATAACAAGGACAATTGTTGGACATTACATCTCAAGCTCATGTTCGAAGGAACTATACTAGAAAGACACTCTTGAATATTCAAGAGGTTAAAGGAATGAAAATGAGAAGCATTAGATTTTATGACAATGTTTCATGAGGGCCTAATAGAACTAATTAGGTAAAAATGATAAAAATAATAATAATAAATAAATAACTAAATTAGTTGAGAAAATTACTTAATCCATAAGATGAAAATGATTTTGTTAATTGATTTTAATTCATTAGAAAAAAATTGCTTAATTTAAAAATTAGAGATACCTGTTACCAGAAGGTTAGCAAGAGTTTCAGGAAGGATTCCTAGGATATGTGTTGTCATTTTTCCTTTATGTTCTGAGGAATTCGGGATGAAGTCCATTGTTGAGAGGGCGTGTATGTAGTGCCCGCTCTAGTTTCCTGACCTAAATATGACATTATCTTAGATACTTTAGTCTTTGAGGAACTCAGGTTGAAGATCCAGAAACATGTCTCTATTATTAGTGAATGTAATGGTTATGCATGTTCTCTATTGATATTATGATGATCGTGGTATAAATGGTTATATTTTTTATCTATTTGATGCTATGATAATGATAGCCATGCTGGATGTGTCCCCTATGTTACCTATTTTCATTAGTTCTGGTTCACAATGAACAATGATGTGAATGACCAGGTGATGGTAATAATGCTATTATGACAATGACTAACACTGAGAAACCTTGTTACTGATTATTATTAAGTGTGGTAGGAAACCTCCAGAGGCACTCATACATGACGAGTTGACGACACCTGGTTCGATGAAAATTTATATTATTTTCTCTATGAAATTCTAAGTCGATTTTGAAACTTGCTATATATGTTTATCTATATTCTCATGATGTGTTAAGGGTTGTAGGGAGAAATTAGATGCTTCGCCGAATGACTCACATATGGGTAATGGGGTTGTACAAATGGATGGAACTACATGGGAGGGGTGGGGGAGTGTCCCTGATCTCGCCCACTAGCACTCCAGCTGTGACTTCGGCTGGAAAGGTGGAAACACCTTCGCCTTGAAGATCATGATGTCACGAGGGCAGGTCCCAAACTTGGGTCACTCATGAGGATTTTACCGGGGGGCGCGCATCAAGGTGAATTCCTTGATCGCCAACACCATTAGTCTCACTATAGCAGGAAACATAAGAAATGATAGCAGTCTAGGACATTGCACTTATACTTTCCCCTCGTAATAACTGAATTCTTGAAGGGCTAGTGGCCTGGCACCCTTGGAACTTCAAGGGAATTTCTTGAATGGAACGGACAACTTGGCACCCTTGGCATCACAAATAAAATGTTAGGAGTGGCACCCTTGGAACTTCAAGAGAATTTCTTGAAGGGAACGACCAATTTTGCACCCTTGGCATCACAAATAAATCATTAAGCATGGCACCCTTGGAGCTTCAAGGGAAGTTCTTGAAGGGCACGACCAAACTTGGCACCTTGGAATCATTAAAAATAAATAAATTAATAAATATAATCAAGAAATGAAAACTAGGTAAATTTACATCAAGGGTAAATGATGTTAGAAATCGAGGTAATTAAATTAAGAATAAAACTTGAGATAAGAGGATCATATGAAGAAATAAAATAATTTATCTTAAAAACTCTACCTTCCCCATGTTGGAAAATATTAGGTAGATTATGTAGTTTAATTAGGTAGAAAGGGAAAGGGGACATAATTGTAAGGATAAAGATTAATCCTAAACTAATTAAACCTAATTAAGAGAAGAGGAAGATGAACTAAAATAAGAATAATAAATTAAATTTAGAGAACTGTAGAGAACCTCCATGTGGCAACAACCAACATAATAATATCCATCTAAGAGATAACTTAAGTTAAATTAGGGGGTAGATAGGGGATCAAATCTTGACTCATGAATTGAATTTAGTAATGAACACAAATTAAGGAATAAAAAGGGGGAATAAAGAGGCAGCTAAGAGAAGAAATAAGAATCTTGTTGAGGTGAGGAAAATGTTAACTTTAAATTAAAATTTAAGTAAATAATTTTGGGATACCCTTGATGAGAGAGTGACACATGGATGGGTGAATAATCAAGCTATTGAATTATAAAAATTAATTAATTATGCATGACATGCCAAGTGTCACCTATGAGGACTCCTATAAAAGAAAGGACAAGCCATGTGAGAGGGGGATTTTGGGGAAAACCCTATGCATAGATGGATGAGACTATGTCAGAGCAGTGATTACGAAACTATAGTGAGTTTGGTGAGGTAGAGGATTTTAGAGAGGGGACTCTTGAGCCAAGGAGTGCTCTCGTCTACCAGCTATTGTATTCCTCCATTGTACAGCCCCATTACAGCTCGAGGGTCCACGGGGAAGAAGAGTACCAAAGGAGTAGGCTGGGAGGTTAACCGGTGGGCCATCACATTCGGATAAAGTACGTTGTCATCCACTCTCGGAGGTGACGGGGAACAAGGGAATACTAGTAACAACCAAGCAAGCAGAGTCTCATCTTCTGGTGAACGGTACATGTGTTGCAATAATATTTTGTATGATTGCTTTATGGTCTTATTTAAATGTATGTAAATGTTATGATATGTTTCCTGAAACAAATTTTAGGAATGTGGTAGACAGTGCTGAATAAATTTAAATTCCCAAGGTGTTTCTCTTCTGGTTATATTTTGCTGTGATTTATTTAAAAAAAAGAAATAAAGAAAAAAAAAAAACAAAAGAATATATAGTATGGATGTTGGTTCTTACACTTGGTATCGAAGCTATGTTCAACCCTGAAACCTATTGGCCCATGCATTCATGACTAATTTGTAAATGTTATGATATGTTTCCTGAAACAAATTTTTGGAATGTGTTAGATAGTGCTGAATAAATTTAAATTCCCAATGTTTTTTCTCTTCTGGTTGTATTTTATTGTAATTTATTTTAAAAAAGGAAAACAGATATATGGTATAGAACTGGTCCTTACACTTGGTGGACCAGTTCTATACTATATATATGTTATCCTTTTTTAAAATAAATTACAATAAAATACAACCAGAAGAAAAAAAAAACATTGGGAATCTAAATTTATTCAGCACTATCTAACACATTCCTAAAATTTGTTTCACGAAACATATCGCAACATTTACAAATTAGTCATGCATTCATGGGCCAATAGGTCTCAAGGGTTGAACATAGCTCTGATACCAAGTGTAAGAAGCAACATCCATACTATATATTTTTTGTTTTTTTGTTTTTTTTTTCTCTATTTCTTTTTTTTAAAATAAATCACAGCAAAATACAACCAGAAGAGAAACACCTTGGGAATTTAAATTTATTCAGCACTGTCTAACACATTCCTAAAATTTGTTTCAAGAAACATATCATAACATTTACATACATTTAACTAAGACCATAAAGCAATCATACAAAATATTATTGCAACACTTGTACCATTCACCAGAAGGTGAGACTTCGCTTGCTTGGTTGTTACTAGTATTCCATTGTTGTCGGTCACCTCCGAGAGTGAACGACGACGTACTTTATCCGAATGTGATGACCCACCGATTAACCTCCCAGCCTACTCCTTGGGTACTCTTCTTCCCCGCGAACCCCCGAGCTGCAATGGGGCTATATAATGGAGTAATGCAATAGCTGGTAGAGGAGAGCACTCCTTGGCTCAAGAGTCCCCTCTCTAAAATCCTCTACCTCACCAAACTCACTATAGTTTTGTAATCACTGCTTTGACATAGTCTCATCCATCCAGGCATAGGGTTTTCCCCAAAAGTCCCCTCTCCCATGGCTTGCCCGTTCTTTTATAGGAGTCCTCATAGGTGACACTTGGCATGTCATGCATAATTAATTATTTTTTATAATTCAATGGCTTGATTATTCACCCACCCATGTGTCACTCTCACATCAAGGGTCTCCCAAAATTATTTACTTAAATTTTAATTTAAAGCTAATATTTTCCTCACCTCAACAAGATTCCTATTTCTTCTCTTAGCTACCTCTTTATTCCCCCTTTTTATTCCTTTATTTGTGTTTATTACTAAATTCAGCTAATGAGTCAAGATTTGATCCCCTATCTACCCCCTAAGTTAACTCAAGTTATCTCTTAGATGGATATTCTTATGTTGGTTGTTGCCACATGGAGGTTCTCTACATTTCTCTAAATTTAATTTATTATTCTTATTTTAATTCACCTTCCCCTTCTCTTAATTAGGTTTAATTAGTTTAGGATTAATCTTTATCCTTACAATTATGTCCCTCTTTCCCTTTTTACCTAATTAAACTACATAATCTACCTAATATTTTCCAACATGGGGAAGGTAGAGTTTTTAAGATAAATTAGTTTATTTCTTCATATGATCCTCTTAACCCAAGTTTTATTCTTGATTTAATTACCTTGGTTTCTAACATCATTTACCCTTGATGTAAATTTACCTAGTTTCCATTTCTTGACTATATTTATTAATTTATTTATTTTTAATGATTCCAAAGTGCCAAGTTTGGTCGTGCCCTTCAAGAACTTCCCTTGAAGCTCCAAGGTTGCCACGCTTAATCATTTATTTGTGATGCCAAGGGTGCAAAATTGGTCATTCCCTTCAAGAAATTCACTTGAAGTTCCAAGGTTGCCACACCTAACATTTTATTTGTGATGTCAAGGGTGACAACTTGGTCATGCCCTTCAAGAAATTCCCTTGAAGTTCCAAGGGTGCCAGGCCACTTTCCCTTCAAGCATTCAGTGACTACGAGGGGAAAGTATAAGTGCAATGTCCTAGAACACTATCATCTCTTATGTTGCCTGCTATAGTGAGACTAATGGTTTCGGGGATCAAGGAATCGGCCTTGATGCGCACACCCCGGTAAAATCCTCATGAGTGACCCAACTTTGGGACCTGCCCTCATGACATCGTGTTTTTCAAGGTGAAGGTGTTTCCACATTTCTATCCCAAGTCAGAGCTGGAGTGCTAGTGGGTAAGATCAGGGACACTATCCCACCCATCCCATGTATTTCCATCCACTTGTACAACCCCATTACCCATATGTGAGTCATTCGACCAAGCATCTAATATGTGCTTGCAACCATTAACACATCATCAGAATATAGATAAACATATATAGTAGGTTTCAAAATCGACATAGAATTTCAAAGATAAAATAATATAAATTTCACCAAACCAGGTGTCATCAACTCGTCATGTGCAAGTGCCTCTGGTGGTTTCCTGCCATACTCAATAATAATTAGTAACAAGGTTTCTCAGTGTTAGTAATTATCATAATAGCATTATTACCATCACTTGGTCATTCACATCATTGTTCATTATGAACCAGAACTAACGCAAATAGGTAACATAGGGGACACATCCATCATGGCTATCATTATCATAACATCAAATAGATAACAAACATAACCATTTATACCACGTTCATCATAATATCAATAGAGAACATGCATAACCATTACATTCACTAATAATAGAGACGTGTTTCTGGATCCTCAACCTAAGTTCCTCAAAGACTAAAGTATATAAGATAACGTCATATTAAGGTCAGGAAACTAGAGCAAGAACTACACTAATTAAAATATTAAAATGAAAAAGATGTCATATACTTCAAAAATTGAGGTTTAATGTGTTAAAGGATTGTTAGACAAGGCTTAATATATTTCTAATTTTGAGGTCCATCATACCCGCTATTGAAGTGTTTCTCACCGTATGAGCAACCTTGTAACCTAATTTTTCCTCTTTCATGTTCCTTGCAGCCTCCTTAACGTCTTGAGCTAGCTCAGAAGGAACTTTCACACAGCTCTTGCTCCATCCTCTTCCTCTTATTCTCTATATTCTTCCTATATAGTTCCATCCTTTTCTCCAAGTTCTAATCAGGTCGGTGCTTGTGTCTTAAGAAAGGTCTCTCTCTCTATGTCCACAAATATTTTTCATGATACAAGTTTTCAAACATTCTCCACAACATATAGGAGAATTAACATCTCATAGATTTTTACTTGTATGTTCAACATCTTACGTGCTATTCTAAAACAAAAGACAAGAATATACTCTACTTTTCAACATAAACCAAAATTGATCGATGAAAAAAATAAGCAGAAGAGGTAGAATTTCTATTGCACATAACACAATATTTCTCTGGGAAAAGTAACTCCTAAAAACCCTGAATATCTATATTGCATTAACTAGAATATCTGAGAAGAAAATACAATTCTTATTCAACCCGAATAATTCCTTCACTAGTACAATATAACTCTCTGCCTCATAATCTAGTTCGTGCAAAAAATTAGCTAATTCTACTTCCTTCCAAGCCCCTACTTCATTGCGTAATTCCTGAGAGAATTATCCCATATTTATTTTGGGAAATTATCCACCCATGACTGCGAATCCATCCATAGCCCTCAATTGATTTAATGCACCATCTATACAACTTGGAAAATTATACAATGGAAAGTACATTGTCCCTAAAAACTAATATCAACTGGGTCTCCCTCCGAACTAACATGGATGGGTTATTTATTAATGAATATTCAGTTAACTGGCGTGGAAGTGAAGATGCAACAATGCCTGTCCCCACCACTAGATCCCCTACTAGCTCCTCCAACAGTTAGAGCTAGTTTAACTAATTATAACTCAGTTAGACTCAGTTAATTAATTACAGCTCAAAAGAGCTCAACCTAAGCCCCTATAATTTAGGGATCACTCTACATTAGTCTAAATAGACTTCCAACTCAAATTTTGGAATCCAATTAAGTCAATTTAACTTAATTAGCTACTAAAAGTTGTTATGAGAATAAAATTTCGATTTAATTCATGGAAAAATTAAATTAATATTTCTAGATGCTACTTTTAACATTTCTTGTTGCAAATTTCAACACTTCGTCTCAACAAGAAATGAATTGAACTCTATCATGATCCTGTACCTTCAGAATGTTCTGCATGTAACACTTCTCTATGGTGCTGTTACTACTGCAACTTCTGAAACAACAAATCACCCAAATAGAATCAATATGATGCATCTATCACCAAAGTCTCTGACTACTACTAAATATTGTACTATCTACTAAAAAATATTCATTTATGTTTCCTTTGCAATGTACCATCTGCAATGTTGCCAACTCTGCTATGTTCTCCCCAGTATCTAACTTCTGCTAGTCTCTCTATCTATCACTATGAATTTTGAATGCATCAAATTCCAATGATCGATCCTGCTATTGTGTACTATGGGCTCCCATAGCAAGGTAATGATCCATGACACAACACATCTCAATGTATCCTATCCAAATTTCTGCACCCTTGGGACTATTTCTTCACATCACCCCACCACTCACCTAGAGGTCTGATTGCATGTGCTTCCTCTACCCACTTGGCTCGAAATTTCCCCCTAGTAGAGGTCTCTACTTCAGTGGATGTCTCCACTCGATCTCCTATATGCGTCTCCAATTGTGGCAGCCCCACAACTTTTTGAGGTTGCTTTTGAGGTTTCTTCTAGGGTGGCATGTTGAGAGGTAATTTACTCTCCCTCTCAACCACCAAGTCTCTAACCTTTTCCTTGCTCCTCAAGGCTTTGCATGCATCTTGTACCTCAAGTTCATATAGGTTCTTGACTCACACACCGATTGGTTTCACCTATCCTGTGTCGACTTGTCTAAGGAAAACTTTTCCCTTACTAGAAGTCACATTATAGCCATGGTTTTCTAATACCACAATGGAGACAAGATTTTTATTTAGTCCTAGAAAATACATTACATTTGTGATTTTGAGAGGGGAGACAAACTCCCTCTGAAAGGTACCTGTACCAATGTTGGTCATGTTATATCTCCAATCATCTCCAAACTCTATGTTATGCTTGAGGTCTTTCTCCTCAAAGTCATTAAGGAGATCTCTATTCCTTTTCATATGGAATGAGGCACCATTGTCATGATACCACATTCTTCCTATTACAGTGATGGCCATGCATGCAATGAGAGTGAAATCAAATTTGAATTATGAATGTAACACCTTCCTACCAAGTCTACCCAATAAACTGGCAAGCCTAGGTAAACATGTGACGAAAGGCCACTATGATATGATTCAAAATCATAAGTCACATGAAGGAAGTGGAACCAATGAAAACATACTGTACAAACATCGAACATCATCAACATAACCGTTAGAAGACAATTCAACCACTCAGACAACATGTCCCTGGGTTGCACTGTTGTTTTAGGTTTCTTAAGCCATAGTCGCTCTCATTTTATGGGCAAGGGAGAGACTAGCAACCTAAAGTCTCTCTCATAGGCTTGCATTCCAATGGCTGTAGACTGAAGTTATCAATGTTATGCCAACAACTCCAATATTTGAGCCACTTTTTTAGGCTAAGAGCCTAGGTCAATTACCGGAACTTATCCATCTCTTCAATTTAGTAAAGTGACAGGGAGATGATATTACTAAAGAAAATACTCGTTCAAGACCTTGACTGGATCCCTACTAGCCATGGAAGGCATTTCGTCAAACATATCATCAACATGTAATATACAGGGGTAAAGAATAGAGTTAAGTGTAGGGATCTCATACTTCTCTGAGAATCACTATGAACCATTGTTCCCTTCTGTCATTTTCTACATTATCATCTATTAGGTTAGAGACACATTATCCATTCACATAAAAGTAAAAACATGATGAGATCAACACATAACTTTTGTCATCAAATGTAGATATAGCCAGAATAATAGGGACATAAATACAATAAACATATCATCCATCAAATCCATAAATACATCAGTACCTTTACACATTAAAATCAAGGGAAATTATTTCTCATTAATGAGTCTAATGAACCAACTAGAGATGGGACTACCACATTCCACCTGACCATAGAATGGCTGAGCCAAACATCTCTTCAGCCATTCACCCCTATACCATAATCCAAGAATGAGTGTGTGATATCATAGAACACGTCAATCGAAACTAATCCAAGGCTTCCATAGGCCATCCACCTCAACCCATCAAACAATGATTCCACCTCACAGTTAGCATCACAGAACCATCATTAGATCGATCTCTATCCTAGCCTTTCATGGCTATAGAGTGTTTGTTCCAACCCACATCCTAAGACTCATAACTCAATCAATGGCTATCGCCGAGCTCCAGAGAAGTTTTCCAACCAAGGCTTCTAGGAATAGTAACTCAACCCACAACTGTTTTCGAGCTTCCAGAGAATTTGTCCAACAAAGTTGTTGGGTCAATTTACTATGTAAATTAACACAAGTATTTAATTATCAATTCGGGCTTGTAAGATTAGAAGCATGTCCAAGGTATATGGATTCCAATGGTAGTCAATTTTAGAAGATGAAATAAAAATATTAAAAGAAACACATATTACAAATATAATCTCTAATTAAGTAATTTCTAATTCACTTAAAAATATGTGCGATGAGACTCCTAACTTAGGAGAGCCTGGTTGTCCTTCCCTACAATACTATTTCCATGATGATAAATCTAAAAGCACTAATCAACAATGTTTTATGATGCAAAAGATGTAAAATAAGAGGCTCCTAACAAAGGAGGACCAAGTTTCCCTTCTTCAGAATTCTACTCTATCATAATCACCATTGCTTGAAACTAGAAATGTTGACATAACTTTAAATAAGAAAAGGAGAATGAAATTTAGTTTTAGTTCAAGATCAAATACAAGGGGACTTTAGCTTAAATTCATGTGTGTCCCTTAATATGTACATTAGAATTAAACCAATATTCATTCAATAATCATCACACATCTAAAGACATTTGAAACAAGAACTAGTTTATGAAAATTGTGAATATTTAACCGAGAAGTCAACTTAGCTTGGTGTAGGGCCCTCCACCATTGCCTTGCACACTTGAAGAAATATCAGCTACAACAAATTTATTAAATCAACCAAACATGAACAAAAAATTGAAATGAAATAGGTTCTTCAATTAACTTTCAGTCTTCAAAGAGTCAAAATCAGATTACATAAATTCTTCCTTTTAAGCCTTCAATAATCTTGTCATAAATAGAGAAATAATAGAAAAAACTTGACTAAAAAGTCTCTAACATCCTTATCTATCCTTGTCCCATCTATCATGGCTGAAGCCACCCATTGAGTTACACAAAATTTGGAAAAATCCCAAAAATCACTAATTTTGGCCTATTTCCTAGGGATTTTCTAGACAGGAGGTCATGTTTAACCAAAGTTGATCGGGCTAGTTTTAGCTTGGTTTGACTGAACCAATAGGTACACGTCTATTCTTAGGTCCCAATATTTCTATAAATTTTCTTAGCTTGTTCCTAGGTGTCCTGCGAGTATCACTTCAATGGAGCAATTACGAGAATTTTTAGTCCTGTCCAAAAATGCACTTTAAACCCAATTTTTGCAAAAATATCTAAAAATTGAAGAACATAATTTATATACATGAATATGCATAAATTGGTCAAAATAAGGTCTATATGGCTGTTATGTGGTTGACAATGATGGAAATTAGGTGTATTTAATAAGCAGAGTTTGATCAAAATCGAGGGCCAACATCTCCCCCTTGCTGATGTTCAAGCATGTCCTCGTGCTTGTCTCCTCCATTTCTTTGATATTATGTCCCTGTATACTAACTGACCTGTTGATGTTCCTACGGCTCTAGCCCCTGAAGATGAAGCTTCCTATTGAGCTACTTGTAAAAGGATATCTATGCCTTCAACTTTTGAAATCAAAACCATACTTGTTTCAGAAATCAAATTTTAACCTTCTCTACTTTTAATTAACACCATACTTGAAAATCAAATCTTATTCTGCATTCAGGGATCCTTAAATGACGAAATAAACAATCCTTTCTATTTCTTTAAAAACCAATTTTGGAAAATAATCTGCTCTCTATCCTTCAAATTGTTTTTGATTTTTTTTTTTGAACTCTTCTCTAAGAAAAATATTCTCAAATCAATATTCTTTAATTCAAGGACACTATTTGAACTCCTAGGAAGCAACAATAAATAAATTTCCTTAAAAGTCTAATAAAAGGATTAAAAAGAAATTATTGACTCTAACCTCCTGAAACAATGAATCAAAGGACTTCCAAAAATCATTACAATTCATCAAAGAGAGAAGTTGTTGCTTAATGACTAGAGTCCTCCTTTTCACATAATGTCGTATATTGATCTATATCCAACAATGAGTCCATGTCTACGACATTATTCATGTGTATCTTTCCATCCACCATCGTATGGTCTTCCATTAACCAAACCAGGGGAGCCATTAAGCTCAGAGTTGACTTCAGCAATTTTCCCATGCAATTTACAAAATAAGGGTTGAAAGAACTAGGAAAATATCCCAAATAGCAATGAATTTGAGAGAACTTCCCACGTGGAGCCTAATTAGGCTTGTTCTAAAGAAAACCCATGTTTTCATCTTTTAAATTTCATTTTCATTTTCTCATCAAAAGTAACGAGAAATAGTGGCTTCATAACAATTTCGAATTTTTTAAAACTATAGTTGAATTCAATATTTTTTAGAAGATATGGTGCATGATTCCTTACCTGTTTCCTCAGTTCTACTGAAAATAGGTTCATTGTTCTTCAAAACCCATAAAAAGACATTTCTCCTTGACTCATAAATTAGTCTTTGTTTTTGCGAAACTCATTAAAAATCCCTACTCTGTTTCAAAAATTATCACTGTGCATGTGAATGGAACGAATTTGCCCATACAGACAATACATGGATGATATGAATTATGCCCACTCTTTACGAAAAATAGGAAGAATTTTGTTCTTAAAATAAAAAATAAAAAATCATAACCACGGGACCATAACTATGGATGATGAATTTGCAAGATTACCTTATCTAGAAGTGATTTTGTAATATCTCTCAGATATCTTTCAGTTCTTGTGTTTAGACAACACCAATTTAATAAAAAAATTCCTTTGATATTTTCAAGGATTCCTTTAATAAATCAATGGAAATACATGTTTAATGGTGGCTATTGCTTAGGTTTCTAAATTGGAGTTTTAACTCGTTTTTGACATGACACAATGCAATACTTAATACAAGTTATCTTCCTTTAAATCTACTAACAACATATGACAATTCAGAGGCAATCTCTTTGTTATGAAACCAGCACAAGAAAAGATAGAAAATATAGATCAACGCCTTAGAATTCAGCCTCCTCGAGGGGGCAACCTCCTTTACATTACATAAATGAACAA
>APFE031717898.1:266510-356911 GCA_000404065.3 Pinus taeda | reverse complement strand
AAAAGATATGGTATGATTCATTTCTTCTTTCTCTGGGGTGGGGTCCTGGTGTATATCCTCTTGTTTTGATGGTTCTTGATCCTTTTCTTCCTCCTCTTCATATTCTATGTAAAATAATTTCTTCTCAGCACACTTATGACCTTTAGTGCATTTGCTATCACAATTGTAACAAAGACCCTTTTCTCTTTTTTCTTCCAACTGTTGTGGTGTAACCCTTGTAGGTTGTGGAAGGCTAGGAGAAACAACACTTCCATCTTTATAGTTGTGAGGGGTATGCTTCCTGGTTTCCATAATTTTGCTCTCCATTATGTCACAAAGCCCTTTTTCTCTTTCCAATTTTTGTGGTGTTGCTCTAAAGAAGGTGTTGCTCTTTGTATCCTCATAATGTGCTATCATTTCCTCCGTGAAAATTGACCACGTAACAAGTTTTTTACGAGAACAAAGCCCTTATACCATAAAAATTGATCCGGTTCTAAATATGAAGATGAAATACATACATTTTGTAACAGTTGTACACCATGTAGATCAAAATATTGCTCCATCTGATGTATCCAATTTACCGGATCCTTGCCATCAAACTTCCTCATCTTGTTTTTTCTTGATTTTAGGAGCACGATCTTGAAATGACTATAACTGTATACTTTCAAATCTTTAAGTTCTAAAATTGAGACCTGTCGTAGCACTCTGTGTCCTCTTTCCAATGGTACATGTCTGACCCAAATTGGATTCTCCAAGGAAGAGTTATGCGAAATCTCCCACAGTGACTTGATTATAGACTAGTTCAGTAGAGCAAACTTGTACGACATGCCACGAGTCACTGTTTCGACCTTTGGATCTGGAAACTACACACAAGAAACTACAGTTCGTCATCTTTCTCTACCTTCTTACAAAATTTGAATCCGATGGTCAGAGAGAGAGTTATGACGATTTTCCCCAGGTCACCTGTTTTGAATGCTATTCAGGAGTCTGCAAAAATACCAACTTCCTCAGATCATATCTCCGCAACTATCGCGCAAAAAGATTTGAAATTTGGACCAAAGGTTCAGCGCGATTTCTTCTCAAATGGGTTTTTTTTTTGCGACTTCTGAAAAGTCACAGAAAAAAAGTTATAACGAAAATGCCACGATGACCTGTTTGGAGCAGCGAAACCCTAGAATCCAAAGCTCTGATACCAAATGTTATGAAACCAGCTCAAGAAAAGATAGATCAACGCCTTAGAATTCAGCCTCTTCGAGGGGGCAACCTCCTTTACATTACATAAATGAACAATTCTTGGATGATACAAATGAAAATACCTCCTTTATATATATAGGAGTCTAAGGGGTCATAATGTAATCAGAGCCGACATAACAATAATAATGTAAGGGCACAATAGTAACAATAGTGGGCTTCTATGGGGCACCATAGTGACAATATGGGCACTACATGGGTACATCAATATAATAAGGGGGTTTTACTAATAACAATAAGGGGTTACATTAGTAGTATAGGAGCCTAACACTCTTACCTTACTTTATGGGATTCCTTGAGCCTGGTGGAGCTCTCAGCCAACCTTAATGTTGAGAAAATTACAATATCCTATCTTCTTTAACTGATGCCTTCTTTCTTGCACAATTTCCTATATATTTTGTGTTGCTTCCTCAGTTCAAGGTTCTTTCTTTATGCAACCCTTTCTCCTCCTTTGTTTTTGTTTTGCTTCTTATTCCTCCTTGTGCAAGAGTGTTGTATGTATGTAGATGAATACACAGCATTTGGCACCTCTACCTTAGTGGGATTCAGCTATGATAGTGGAGAAAAAAAACACTTAATTACAGAGAAGTAGTTTACACAGTATCAACAATCTTTTTGCATCATTAGTTAGTCATTCATTTTATGCCTATAAAAATGCATCATGGCTTCATTACATACCTACGTGTCCATCAAAATGCATTATTGTTTCATTTCATAACTTTTTTCCCATCAAAATGCCTTATTTCTTACCTTCATGCCCATTCGAAATGGATCATGATACCACCACATACCTTTGTTCCTTTGTATTTCGTTCCATTATTTCAACCATGCATTTCATTTCATCATTTTGATTTTTCATTTTGTTGCATTCTTTCAAACTTGCATTTCATTGCATCATTTTGATTTTGTATTTCATTGCATTATTTTCCATTATGCGCTCAGTCCTTAATCATGACATAGGTATATTACACTTTGCATTGTCATTGTTTTAATCTAATTTTAAAATATCCCTAGAATGGTCATGTTTAAAATTAAATTTCTATAACACTAACCTTTGTTATTTTTTATATATCAATCAAGGGCTTGAATATTGAGCCCTTAATTTTTGATCCATATGCTTTCTAGGATTAATGTGATATGTTTTTTTATGATATGGAATGATGGTATAGGGAATGTAGGATTAATGTAATGGTTTTTTTTTTTTTAATGGAATGATGGTTAAATGTAGGAAAGGGTAATGAATAGGTGATTATATTATTGGTTATAATAATTAAGTTACAAATAGAACACATATCAAGAACTAAATTAGTCTAAGCAACTTCTAGAAAAAAAAAAAAATATGAAATTTTAAGAGAATTTTTTTTTACTTACTCTACTTGTACTCCCATAAAATATTTGATGTTAATGATGTCTTCTGGTCAAATGATATTTGACAATGTCTTTGATGGCTCTTCTAGGATATATTGAAATGTAGAGACTTATTTCTGCTTCATGCTTTCACATCTGACATTGATTCAGGATCTTTGAATGTTGATGTTGTTCAGGTCCCTTCTCCAGTTTGTAATTGATCTTTCAAGTCCCTTTTGAAATGTACTTTTCAACAATATTTTATGTTGCTTCTCTCATATAATGCAAGTTCCTTCTGCACAATATTTTCAATGATGTATGAGGTCCCTTCTGGCATGTAATTCAGGTTCCTTCTACAATTGAACTACTCAAACTATTTGCATAGTTTTATTACATAATTCCCCCTTTCTTATGTTAAAACTTGTCATGAAGTATTGCATTTCTTGGAGTATTATTTATGAAAAATCAAACTAAAGTAAAAGGAAAACAAAATGGAGAATTCATATTGGCCAAACAAGTTGGTTTTTCAATATGAATTTGAGTTTGTGTTGTGCTAGTTTCTTGGATTTTCACAACCAAAATCCTTTATTATTTTTTATCCTTTTCTATTTTTTTTATTCTTTTCTTTTCTGGATGGAGGTGGGGTGTCATGAAGTAGGTAAGTATGAAAAGCTTATGAAAGTATCATAGGTTGAAATCATGATTTGGACTTCAACAGGATAGATCTGAATGATTGTGTAGCTTAGCATACAATATGGTAGATGAATGAAATTATGAACAATATGGCTTATGAAAGTCTTCTTTGGCAATGGATGTGACTTAACATGGTACAAAACTTGATTCTTCTGCTGATTATTAGCTTCATGCATTTTACCTCTATCTTGATTCACGGTGTAGAGTTGTTGGTGCTGTTGGTCAACAACTGAGAGCAAGTTTCACAAATTTGAGTTTCATTGGACGAACTCAACATCAAGTGAATTTCCACTTTATTTTCACTTTGAATATTTCATATTTATAGATATTATTTTTTAAATATTGACTTTGAAAAGTGATTCGTGTATGGAGTTCATTCCTTAAATCTTCTCGAGACCTGCCAAAACATAACATTTTCCTGCAATACAATATTAGATGATGGAGGAAGAAATGTGTTCGGTATTTCTTCTTCCAAGAAATATGTAAAATAATTACAAGCATTATTTAAAAACAAGTCCAAAGATGATATACAAAGAAATTGCAATTATTTACCCCTTTGCGGAATAGTGGCCATCTAGACCTCCTAGCGGTATTTCGTTTACAAAATATTTGTTTTATGTCCAATTAGAGTGATTCCAAAGAAAATTTAAATTGAATTCATATGAATACTTTCAGTATAAATAGGTTTTCAAAATGCTTTGAAATATTATGCTAAAAATGATAAAGAGCACCATGTTTGATAGAGCTACTTGTGAATTGTTTACTAGACCAACAATCACTATTTGAAGTGTAACATCTCCGTTAAATATTTGATCGACGTTATTTAACTTGGATATTAAATTAGATTCATTTTATTCTATCCAGTAGAAACATGTTTTTAAAATCATTAGGTTTGATATCACAAAGTTGGTGATGAACAAACCTAGCTGGCAAAGTTTTACTATGCTGATTTGAAGACATGCACTCATTAAATGTGGCATATCTTTTTCATTTGACATTGAAATGGGATGATTAATTTTTTTTATTGATATAGAACTGAATGTATATCTATCATATATATGTTTTTTAAAAGAGGATGATTTTATATGTTAAATATGCCAATGAATAGTTAAGACCAAGAATTGTCACCATGTAGATTGTTTGACAAACAATTAGTAGTTTGAGTCTAATTTTTCCATATGATATCAAATTGAGGTGATTCAAATTGATTTAGAAACTATATTCCAAGGGATATTTTTCCTATGAATACGAAGTAAAATATTTCCATTAGTCACCTCAAATCAAGGTTGTACTAACTATGTCCCCAACATTTCACTTGAGAACTAGTTTTGATTTTGATCACATTTTTATTTGTGATATAAATTGAAAATTTTAAAATAGATTAAAAAACAAGATTTCAAGAGATATATTAAAAATAACATTTTTTAAAAATGATCCTATATGGTTACCCAAAATAGGATTGTTCTTACTACGTTTTGCCATAAAAATCCTTCCAAATGAGTATTGATCAATGATTTGAAGAGTTATTCATGAGAGTTTGAAACAAATTTATAATGGAAGTCTTATTGTGAACTCATTATAATTATTTATTTATTCTATTCTATCCTATTCTATTATAGAAAAACAAGTAATTCTCTCAAGTATAAGATACTTTCCAATTCATCCATTTGCGTAACAAGATCATAAGTAGACTCGCATCCAAGTTTGAGAAATATACCTTAATGAATACTTGGACTTGAGAAATCAGTTGATCATAAAGTTTTGATGCTAAAGGATGTTGAAAAATGGAGTCTTATTGCGGCCTAATGACTAGTTGAAACCAAGTTTGAATATGATCTTTAAGTTTTTTATTTTTCACAACTACCATAGCACAAAGTTATTCTTGTGGAACTTGTTCAAAATCATGAATGCACAAGGGATCTTTTATAAATTCTTCAAGTTCTAGCTTTATTGTTTGAACTTCATTACATTTGATTCATAACTCATTTATATCCTTACAAAAATAACTAGAAGAAGCTTCTAGGTTCACTTCTTGTGGATCCTCTTGATGGATACTTTGTTGCTCTTCTATTCTTTGAAATGAAGTTTCATCCCTAGTGACAATTCTAAATTGTCAAAAAGGATTTGAGAATAGTCTTGTGGTGGCATACCCTCCTTTTCTAAATGATTTCTTTAACATCATGTTTTGTAAATCTTTTTTTGCAAATAGATTTTGTAGTTAGTGAGTTTTTATTAGTAATTGGGGGTTTTGTTTTAAGGATCTACCTTTCTAATTTCTATCTCTAGGCATAAAGAAACATAACTAAAAGAAAAACTAATTTTTTGTTACTTTTTTGTGTTTTTGTTTTTATTTTTTTAATCCTCTAATTGAGTATGTTGATGAATGCTTCCTTGGCAATGATGCAAAAATGTTGGGTCAATTTACTATGTATATTAACACAAGAATTTAATTATCAATCCGGGCTTGTAAGCTTAGAAGCATGTCCAAAGTCTATGGATTCCAATGGTAGTCAATTTTAGAAGATGAAATAGAAATATTAAAAGAAACACATATTAAAAATATAAACTCTAATCAAGTAATTTCTAATTCACTTAAATAATATGTGGGATGAGGCTCTTAACTTGGGAGAACCTGGTTGTCCTTCCCTACAATACTATTTCCATGAAGAGAAATCCAAAAGA
This sequence comes from Pinus taeda, assembly GCA_000404065.3. Taxonomy (NCBI): domain Eukaryota; kingdom Viridiplantae; phylum Streptophyta; class Pinopsida; order Pinales; family Pinaceae; genus Pinus; species Pinus taeda. Next base: position 350,959 of record APFE031717898.1, on the reverse strand, counting down.
ACTAATTAAAAATGGTTTATGATGCAAAAGATGTAAAATAAGAGGCTCGTAACTAAGGAGGACCTGGTTGTCCTTCTTCAAAATTCTACTCTATAATCACAATTGCTTCAAACCAAAAATGTTGAAATAACTTCAAATAAGAAAATGAGAATGGAATTGAGTTTTAGTTCAAGATCAAATAGAAGGGGAATTTAACTTAAATTCTTATGTGTCCCTTCATATGTAGATCATAATTAAAACAATATTTGTTCAGCAATCATCACACATCTAAATACCTTTGAAACAATAACTAATTTATGAAAACTATGAAAATTTAACTAAGAAGTGTACTTAGCTTGGTATGGGGACCCTCCACCCTTGCCTTGCACACTTAAAGAAATCTTAGCTACACCAACATCAGGAAATCAACCAAGCATGAACAACAAATTGAAATGAAACAGGTTCTTCAATTAACTTTTAGTCTTCAGAGAGTCTCAAAATTAGATTACATAAATTCTTTCTTTTAAGCCTTCAATAGTCTTGGCTTAAATAGAGAAATAACAAAAAAACTTGACTAAAAAGTCTCTAACAGCCTTATCTATCCTAATCCCATCTATTTTGGTCAAATCCATGCATTTAGTTACACACAATTTGGAAAAATCCCAAAAATCACTAATTTAGTCTTATTTCCTAGGGATTTTCTTGATAGCATGTCATGTTTAACCCGAGTTAACCAGGCCTATGTTAGCTCGGTTTTACCGAAAAAATAGGTACATGTTCATTCTTACTTCCCAATATTTCTATAAGCGTGCTCATCTCGTGCTCGAGTGTCCTATAAGTATGACTTCAATGGAGCAATTACAAGAATTTTTAGTCCTGTCTAAAAATGCGCTTAAAACCCATTTTTTGCAAAAATATCTAAACATTGAGAAACATAATTTATATACCTGAATATGCATAAATTGGAAAAAATAAGGTCTATATGGATGGTATATGGTTGGAAATGATGGAAATTAGGCATATTTTAATATGAAAAATTTGGTCAAAATCGAAGGCCAATAAAAGGCTTCTAGGACTAGTAACTCCACCCACCAAGGGATTCAAGAGATATTGTCCAACCAAGGGTTCCAAGACTAGTAACTCAACTCATGTTGTTACAGGGCTTTGAAAGAGTTTGTCCAACCAAGGCTTCTAGGACTATAAAGTCAACCAAATTCATTACATGGCTTCCAAAGCCTTCGTCCAATGAAGGCTTCAAGGAACTAATAATTCAACCCAAACTAAGGAAACATGAGAAAAAACCAAAAATAGATAATGAAAATCAACCCACAGTCACCATGGTTATCTAGGAAATGGAAATTCTAGGTAATCCACTGTCAATCTAGACAATCCTCCATGCCAATGACAAATCACATCAAGAAACCTCATGCATGTGTGAGGCATGCCAAAACTAGTGAAGGAAACATACATGCAACTTGATACCTATAAGAAAATATGATGTAGTTGTTGATCCCGATGCCTCGTTACGCTTTAATTCTTTTCCTTTGCCTTCTTTCTCAAAGAATCTAGGTAAGCCACACCCTCCAAGAGTTCTCCAAGAAAACTCTAAGTGTCCAAGAGTATGAGAGAGAAAATAATGAGAGAGAGCTCCAACACTAAACTGACCATGTCTTAGCCAAGAGCCTACCAACTGATCCTCATAAGCCTTTTATTATTGAGGCCTTTATTTTTTTATTTTCCATTATTTTCCTTCAATTTTCTCCTCACATGCAACCTGTGACCTTTCACCTTCCTTTTCTCCTGATTACCATTATTTTCATAAGTAAATGTGCCAAAATATCCTTTTGCCTCTTTGATGCCCTAGTCATTGCCTTTCCCAATATCTTTAGCCATAAAAAACCAAATGAACACCCACTAGGATGTCCTTCCCACCATTCATCTTGGAATATGTCCCATCATCTGAAGTATTTATATATTTTTAGATGGAATTTTCACCATGGATGTTACAAAACCCTCCCCATTGGGGAACACCATCCTCAGTGTTGAATGACACCTATAACCAACAAGACCACTGAAAGCAAAATTTAATGCCCATGGATCTTTATAACATAGCTTGGTGCAGTATTTACAATGACCATTGCTGAAACATGATAATCATATTGTTTAATGGGGCTTCATAACATAACTCATTACAATATTTAGAATAACCACATATACAGATATGCATTTTCTTCAACTAGAAAATAACCATACTATCTATGGAGCTTTATAAATCTAGCTCGATACAATATTTACAATAATACACACATATACACATATGCACATTTGCTAGACCATCAAATAAAAATATATGATGTCTACATCCAAAACAAGGGAATCCAGAGACTCACACCTCCACCCCCAAGTAATACCAAGATTCACCTCCTTCCTAGGAAGTCTAGAATCCACTGCCATGGTCAAACTACATCTAATGTCCAACACTATAATCTTTCACCACTTTTCCTCTCAATGAATAGTTACCAACTCATTCTTCTAGGGTACACTCCCAATGTGCATATGATTCCATCTAGCAATGCTCATGACCAAAACAAATCCATCCCCATCCTTTGCTTATCTAGTACACAATCCCTTCGCAATCCGGTCAACTCTTTCGTGTAGTCACTCAAATTCCAAATTTGGTTGGCACCCCATTATGGGTAGTCCATCCCTTAGCATGGCTTCCTCGCATTGGGAGATACAAAAACCAAGGCATATACCTACCTCAAAACCATCATACCGGTTATAGCATGCTGATGGAAATAAATGGACACAATTGGGTAGTAGTGTTCCACAATAGTTGTGTTCATGAAGTGCTTTACCAACATATTTCTACATCTTTAATTCTTTTTGTTGTTTCCACCAATTCTTGTAGTCAATTTCAACCACCCAACTAGGCATGTTCATGCATTCCTATTCCAGGCACATAATTTCTACATGATACAAAATAAATTGAAATAAATTCACATAATACCTCATTGATAGCTCATCAATAAGGTACATTTACAATTCTTGTTTACTTCATGTCACAACAATTCAAATTAGCATTATGTATAAAAACATCACATTAGGTTAGCTCAAAACATAACCATCATAGATCAAGATCATATGTCACATGTAACCATCAAAAGCCAGAATCATAAATCATATGCATAGTAAAAATGAAATACAATACTAATACTTACCCTTCATCGATCCTTACTTTTTCCTTTGTTCTTTTTGTACAAACATCGAATCAGTTACCACACCGAGAAAACACCCAGTTCCTTCTCCTCCACTAGGGGCACATACACATAGTGTGCATCGCACACATACAACACCATGCAACGTATGCACCTATACGTAACATACAACACATACACCTACATCGAATGTATGTACGTATACATGCAGAGTGTACATTAGAAGACATTCATCTGCACACAATGTGTGGCACCACAAAATGCATACACACACACCTAGTATACATCACAACTCATACAACTATACCTGATGTACAACACAGTTTAGACACCTACACCTAGTGTATGAAACAACACAATACATATGCCTACATCTGGTGTATAACATAATACATGCACCTACACCTTGTGTACAACATAACACAATTACGTGTCTACAGTGCAACACAATGAATACAATACCATGACTACAAAATACACATACATAGTACCAAATGCCCGAAACACAACATATATGACATGCACTCAATCCTCACATATATCAGTACCAAATGTAACAAGCACCCCAATTGCACAACCTATGCACAACATCACATGTACATAGCACCACCTGCACAACATGTACACAATGCCATATGTACACTACATCACCATACAAGGTGTGCACAATACCACATGTACATAGTACCACATGCATGACATGTACACGACACCACATGTACGCAGCACCACATGCAAGACATGTGCATAGCATCGCCTGCATGCAGCACCACTTGTACAACATGTACATAGCACCACATGAACACAACACCACTTGTACAATCATGCACACCACACCATAAGTACATAGAACCACATGTACAACATGCATGCAACACCACTTGTACATAGCACTACATTTCCAACATGTACATAACATCATTTGTACATAGTTGCATATTCAACATTTTGACAACACCATCTGCACACACCGCTACATATCTGTCACACACACATCACAATATGTACACAATACTGCATATCCAACATGTACACAACATAGTCTATACCTGGCACTGAATATGCAACATTCATACAACACTATTTGTAGTACACCATGTACATAACATTACAAAATCATCATGTACACACACAAAATATACACCACACCGCAAGCACACAACATCATAAGTGCAACAAGTACAACATATATGACATATGCACAAGAGTTGTACCACACATCCAAAACCACACTAACTCTTTGCCAAGTAACATTGCTTCCAGTGTCTTATCTATGCTTGTCTCAGCATGCCACAGACCACACTATTTTCACTTTGTTGATGTATCGCTCGGTATAACATGTCCATAACATAAGCATATGAATAATACAAGCATATAATATAAATTCATGTTCACATGATATTGACCTCATATCTTTGTCATGACTACTCTTCCCACTTGATTCCTCATAGACCAGGAACCTCTTCATGTCATTTGCCTGCGTAAGAAGTCATTCCTCCATAAGGGTGATTCCTAATGACCCCGTTAGACAGTGACATAGATACATGTACACATACATACATCCTAAAATAATAATGGTCTCATCAGATAACTTCATACATACATACATACGTATATATAACAATTAGCATAAAATAATCATGATTCATGATCACCCTGCCAGGCATGACATACATACATGCCTACATCTATACATTTATAAACATCAACATAATCATGATCACAACAAAATTGGTAGATATTATAAGGTCAAGGTTAAGAGAACTTCCTTTATTCATGCAACACATATGCAATATTGAGAACAACAACCCCAACATAGCCAAGGCATCCCACACCACAAATCCATTTATTTTAACTTTTCTTGATTACCTTTCCCATGACTATTCTATCATCATATGTTTACCACAATAAACCTAACCAGTCCCACCAACTGTCATAGTATTACCTTCCTTTACACTTACTCATACACTGAGCTTCATCCATGTCTTACAATACCTGTTTGGTACCACACAGCTCTGCCCAAGCTCCATAAACTTATCCTCTTTCTCAGCCAATTCCCTAGACTCAAAACATAAAATTCATATCAAGAAATAAAGAATAAGAAGATCATGAAAACCAATGACAACAATACGACACCACAACCAAAGTGGCAAGGCCTTGCACCAGAAATAAACAAAACTGCAAAACAAGCTCAACAAATCATAAAAGACCAAAAGCATAAGACTAGCAACAGACAACATGACTCAATCCCCATGGGTCCAGAGGAAAGCTCAATGGAAGCCTTCTTCAAGATTTCATGGAAATGTCTCTTACCATGCAACTCCATGACTCATGTTGTCATTAACACATAATTGTAAATGTGTAAATAAACATAGCAATACGCTAGTTACCTCATCTTTTTGTGCCAAGCATGTTGCTTAGAACTGAACTCATCTACTCCATCTCTCAAGGGACTTCAATCCTTTGATAGATCCACCTGTAGCTAAAGACTAGCTAATATAGCTATCAAGTACATGTTCATGAATATAGCATATATCCACATAATGTCAAACAAAATCAAGGTTAAGAAGACTCCCCGTATGAAACACATTCATCCGTTTGAAATTAGGGTTTCCAAACATAGCCAAATGAATTCTTACCCAATTCCTTCCTTTTGCCTTGACCCTGTTACAACTGAGTCTTACTATGTATTGTCATGTCACCCAACTATTAATTATATAGCCACATCAATTATTACCTTGTCACGCTAATACGAGGCATGTTTCCTACAACTACTCACACATGTCAACCACATGTTCCAAGTAGCAGGACAATCATACTATCAATTTGAGATCAACTTTTACAAACAATCATGTCATAATCCATATTCAACTCATAGTCATTAGACATAATGTGACAACTATCACCTACTACACTCAAGTACATATCAACTATCTCAACAAAGATGTGTTAGTACAATCATCTTAAAAACGATATCATTGGAACACATACTCATATTATGAAATTCATTAAACATTCAACCAACTTACAAACATAGCATGTTAAATAAGTCAACTAGATGACGTAATAGACACCAAACACTAGAACATAAAATAGGTGACATAATCAAACAATTGAGCACCCAATATACGACATAAGCAAACTCATACCTTAGTGTATCTCAGGGGAGGAAATCTTATCTACACAATCGATCTAGTTAGCATGATATACTTCATGAGATATCAAAGAATAAATAAGATCATGATATGTAAAATATTCACTAGATAATCATGTTTACATCATAACTCATACACAATTATCATTCACACATATGCAAAGTCAATCTAGATTAGTCCACATGCCATATCACAAATATGTTGGCCCATACATGAATGTCGTAACCCTAGCCATCTCCATAGGCCAATTCAGTTTAGCATGATACATATGACATCAATATATTAATGTAATAACCCTAATCATCAAGTTATCTAATCATAAAACATCAATTGAAATGCATAAACCATAGGTTACTATCATTTTTTACTACATGACACATGTGCATATGACTAAACTAATCAACTATCATTTATTATGTATGAAATGATAACATCAAAAGACATGGACATAGACCTAGTATATATAACCCTAACATATATAAAAATCCTTAATCTACATACCAACATGCCCAAAATGCAAACCTGTATGATGAGATGCTCTTGCCTCGAGGCCCAATGTTGCAACATCACTTTAACGATCTGCATCTCCTGTTCTATGTCAACCAACACTTTAGAATCATAAAAACCAATAGCACCATGATGACCTAAATTGTATACATTGGATTCACAAGGCATTTTTTACCTATATTTCATGCATAACTATAACCAAAACTATACATGCATAACAACTACATATATTCATATAACACATGAGTACAAAACCAGATGCACACCATTCTAGCTAGAGTCCAGTCATCGATGAATGACCATATCAACTACAAAACCATGACCATCTCATGCATGAAAACAAAAACCATATAATGTGCATTTCATAACATGTGGACACTGACGTGGATAACAATGCGTAATCAACCACACACACATGAAAACATACTCCATGATCACACCTTCAACCTTCACATGACGACATCACTACAACCATGATCAACACCATGCAAATGCAACAAGCACATGGACTACATGCATAAGGAACACATATGCAACCAACATGAAAGCATGATCAACACACAGATCAAGGAGAGCGCAACCACACTCTGATACCACTCACTAACACCCTCCCCCAACATCTACCCAAGCAACTGACCAGCTGGGGTAAACATGCGATGAGAGTCACATCCTAAGTCACATTAAGGAAGCAGAACAGATGCAAACACACCATACAAACACCCAACATCATCAATACAACCCTCAAAAGATAAGTTAGCCACTTAGACAGCCTATCCTTGGGTCCCACTAATGTTTTAGGTCTCTTGGGGCATAGTCGCTCTCATGATAAGGGAAATGGAGCAACCAACAACATAAAGTTCCTCACACAAGCTTGCCTGCCAGTGACTGTTGACCAAAACTGTCATTTCTATGCTAATGACTCCAGGAATTGAGCAACTTTTTCAGGCTGAGAGTCGAAGTCACTGCCGAGAATTGATCCATCTCTTTAATTCAATAAAGTGACATGGAAATTAGGGTACTAATGAAAATACTTGTTCAATAGCTTGACTGGATCCCTACTAGCCATGACAGGAATTCGTCAAGCATATCATCAACATGTAATCTATAGGTGTAAATAACAGAGTTAAGTGTAGTGATCTCATACTTATCTGAGAATCACTATGAACCATTGTTCCCTTATGCCATTTTCTACATTATCATCTATTAGGTCATAGACACATTATACATTCACATACAAGTAAAAGCATGTTGATAACCATACATAAATGTTGTCATAAAATGTGCATATAGATAGCATAGTAGGGACAAAAATACAATAAACATATCAACCACCAAATCCATAAATATATCAGTACCTTTACACATGAAAATCAAGGGAAAGGATTTCTCATTAATGAATGCAATGAACCAACTAGAGATGGGAATATGACGTTCAACCTGACCGTAGAATGGCTAAGACAAATCTCTCTTCAGCCCTTCACCCCTGTGCCATATTCCAAGCATGAATGTGGGATCTCATAGAACACATCAATCAAAACTCACCCAGGGCTTCTAGAGGTCATCCACCTCAACCCATCAAATAGTGATTCCACCTCATAGTTGGACATCATAAAGCCATCATCATATTGGTCTATATCCCAGCCTTTTAGCGCTCAAGTGTGTTTGTTCCCACTATCATGTCATTATCATTGTCATGTTGTTATGTTGTTATGTTGGTTGCTTCTCAAAAGGTTGATCATTGTAAACACTATAATGAGCTAAGTTATAAAGCTCCATGGGAAGTATGTTTTTCTTTCAACATTATTGTCGGTTGTAGTGGTCATTGAACACAGAGGACGGTGTTCACCCAAGGGGGATGGTTGTGTAATAGCCCTGGTGAAAATTCCATGCAATAAAAGTTAATAAAGGAAAAATAATAACCAAGGTCACGGCACACTTATTCCAAGCTAAATTTTTGGCAAAACATCCTAGCGTGGGTGTTCATTTTGTTTATTATGGCAAAGGGAATTGGTAAAAGTAAAGGAAAAGGCTTGGAAAGGAATGGGGCATTAATTGGCATTTTATTTATGAAAATAATGGAAATTAGGAGAAAAGGAAGGTGAGAGGTCGCATGTTGCATTTGAGGAGGAGAATGAAGGAAAATAATCGAAAATTGAAGAAAATAGAGGCCTCATTGATAAAAAAATGCTGATGAGGATCAGTTGGAACCTTTTTTCAATTCAATCTTGGAGCTCTCTTTCTATTCTGTCTCTCTTACACTCTTGGACACTTAGAGTTTTCTTGGAGCACTTTAGTATTGGATCAAAAAAATCAAAGAAGACAAGAGGAAGCAAAGATCAAGAAAAGAAGGTTGAGATCAAGGAGCTACAATGGGCTTACTTGTAGGTATCAATTTGCATGTGTGATTTCCTTGCTATTTTTTGCATGCATGGTTAATAATGTGTGTTTTTGGTTCTCTTGCTATCATTGGCATGGATGTTTCTAGCTGTCACAATGTTCATCATCCTTGCCTTGCCATTTCTGGATAGCCATAATGTGATCGGCTTCTCATTTTTTTATTGAGTTGTATTGTTGGATGGATTTGAAACTAAGTGAGGTGGTCTCTGAAAGAAAAAACACATGGCTTAGTGATCCTTGAATCTGATTGTGGATTGCGGGAAAGCCTTGGCCTAGTAATCTCTGAACCACACTATGGCTTGCAGTAAAGCCAAATTTTGTGTTACCTCAATGGGGCTAGGAATCCTCGACCAATAAATAAGGGGATATATGGTAAATCCTAGACATGGGTGCCCTCAATGAGGCCTATGAAACCTTGATCAATGAATCGTAAGATATATGACAAAGCTTGGAGGGTGGAGTCTCGATTAGGGCCTAGTGATCCAGTGGGTATTGTAGTAAAGCCTATAAAGTAGGAGATAGGAAAATTACTCACAATATAGGTTGAGGAATTCAATGGCATCCATTCTTGTTTAAGGCCTAGTGATCTAGTGGGGATTGTGGTAAATCCTAGTTCTATTGATGAGGGTTAGGTGGTTTGGTCTGTGGATGCTCTAGTTGATCTTTTTTATGAGCCCCACATTCATGCTTGGAATATGGCACATTGGTGATTGGCTAAAAGAAAGATTTACTTTAGCTAATCTATGGTCTGGTGGTTCATGGAAGTCACATACTTGGTTGGCTTATGCATTCATTAATAATAATTCCTTTTTCTTGCTATTTCATGTGTAGATGTTCTTATTTATATCTAGATTTTTTGGTTGTTGTATCATTGTCATTTTTGTTGTTTATATGTTGGTTATGAGTATGTTTTATGACAATGATGATGTATACCTCTCATCATGTTTTGATTTGTACATGAATGAAAAATTAATATATGACCTAATAGATGATAATACATCTACTGTGATAAGGTAGAAATTCTTTTAGTGATGCTCAGATAAGTATGATACCCTTTTGCTCAGATATATTGTTATGACATGTAGAATGCATATTTGTGACATGTTTGACAAAATTCTTGTCATGGCTAGTAGGGGTCAGGTTAAGTCCTTGTTCAAGTATTTTATTTAGTATCATTGTTTCAATGTTGGTTTTCATTTCTGGAAGGCTCATGAAGTTTTGGGTAGTGGTCTGATTCGTAGCCTTGAAAAAGTGCCACAAAATCCTGGGTTGCAGACTTAGAACTAGCTAAGAAGATCTCCAGTTGTTGGCATGCGCTTGCTATGGGAGCGACTGGAGGGCCCCAATCACATGAATGCCCATGTGATGGGAGAGTCTGAGACTCTAGGTCAGTAAAATGTCAAGTTAACTCAACTGATGATCACCTAAAAGGGTGAGGGTGGCTCGTAAAGGTTTTGCAACATGTGTCGACTGTCAAATTAGTTGTGTTTTGTTGGTTCCACTTGCTTAGCTATACATGGGGAGTTGAATCAAATCATAGTATCCTCTCATCACATTTTTACCCCAACGGACCGATTAACTTGGGTAAATGTGGGAGGAGGGTGTTAGAAACTTTGCTTGCTACAAGCATCTTGTAGCAAAAATCTGAAGAGGTAATTTCCTTTGCAAAAATTGTTTTCCTATATAAGAGGGGAAACACAAGAAAAGAGGAATTATTTCACTTAGATAGGGTGTATCATTATTTTCTTTCTTTGACCAAAACTAAACCACCCTATCTCTATATTTTCACCCTAGACTATTAAAACAAAAAAACTTGGAAGTTCCTTTAAAATAATTTGAGTAGACAACATAGGAGACATGGGGCGGAGCTTTCAACCAAAGGGCAAGCCAATTTTGACACCCATGAGAAGGTCAACCACCAGAGAAGCCACAACTAAGTAGCTCAAATCACAAATTTCCCTACTACATGAGAAAACAGAGCTAGTAAAAGAGAATCAAAGTTGTTATAGGAGAAACAGAGCTACCACAGAAAGGGGAAAATTTTCTACATGAGAAGAGATTGTCCTATAGGAAAGTCTAGAGAGCTACAAGAAGCCTAATTTTGAGCAACATTACCCTATATTTGAAGAGGGACATCTAAGGGATTGATTGGGAGTATTGGTAGGCCAAAATTTAGAAAATCACACTGACAATCATGGGGGGTTGGTTTCAATTAAAGGGTGTCAAAAAAATCATCAAGTATGTGTTGAAATTTGCAACAAGAAATGTTAAGAATAACATCTAGAAATTCTAATTTAATTTGTCCTTGAATTAAAATAGGAATTAAATCGAAATTCTATGCTCATAGTATCTTGTAATATTTAATTAAGTTAAATTGACTTAATTTTCTTAGGAAATTCGAGTTTGAATTCTACCTAGAGTCATGTAGAGTGATCCCTAAATTTTAGTTCACCAGGTTAAGTTCTTTTGAGTTATAATTAATTAAATCAGTGTAATTGAGTTATAGTCAGTTAAACTAGTTCTAACTGTTGGAGGAACTAGTAGGGGATCTAATAGTGGGGATGGGAAATAGCACATATTCACTGCCACACCAATTAGATAAAGATTCACTCATAAATAACTCATGCATGTTAGTTCAGAGGAGAACCAAGTTGATATTAGAGTTCAGGGACAGTGTGCTATCAGTTGTATAACTCTCCAAGCATGTTAGTTCAGAGGAGAACCAAGTTGATATTAGAGTTCAGGGACAGTGTGCTATCAGTTGTATAATTTTCCAAGCTATACATATGGTGCATTCAATCAGCTGAGGGCCTATGCATGGATTCGCATTCATGGGTAGAGAATTTCCCAATAAATATAAGCTAATTCTCTTAGGAATTGTTCAAGGAAGTAGGGGCTTGGTAGGTAATAGAATTCACTAAGTGTTGGCTTGAGCATGATTGTGAGGTAGAGAGTTAGATTGTACTAGTGTAGGAATTGTTCAGGTTGAACAAGCATTGTATTTTCTTATAAAATCTTGTAGTTAATGCAATATAGATAGTCAAGGTTTTTAGCGGTTTCTTTGCCAAGAGAAATATTGTGTTATGTATAAATGATATTCTTCCTTTTCTGTTTATTGTTTTCATCGATCAATTTTGGTTTACGCTGAAGAGTAGAGTAGATTCTTATCTTGTGTTTTAGCATATCGCATAAGTTGTTGAATGTACAAGTAAAAATCTAAATGGTATCAGAGATGAAGACATTATAAAAGAGGAGAATTTGAGTTTGTGGTGCAGGTGAAATCTAATTTTCAAGTTCATACTTTAGAGTTAGCAATATGTCATTCTACGGCCTGAGACTTGAGTATGCCTTGGAGGGCAAGTCAAATTACATATCTTGGAAAGACAAGATGGAGGAAATGTTGGAAGACAATTGCCTCAAGGAATTCATAGATGATGACATTCCTAAGCCTCTAGCAGGTGATGCTAAACATCTGGTTGAATGGAGAAAGTATGTGGCCAAAGAGAGAAGGATTATCATGGGAGGAGTTCAAGACCCCATTGTCTCCAGTCTCCATGGTAAGGACACTCCATAATTAATGTGTAAGGCATTAACGGACCTGGCTCAAAATATAAGTCACCATAGGAAGTTGACACTGAAGGAAAAACTCAGAAAGATCAAGATGGAGAAGGGCGGCTCAATTCCGAAGTACTTAACAAAGTTCACCCATTGTCAAGATGAGCTTGGAAGTCTTGGGGTTATTATTTCTGAAGATGATACGGTGAGCCTATATTTTCTAGGACTTCCCAAGAGTTGGGATAGTTACGATGACTCTGTTAATGGGAGGGAGAACCTACCATATTGGTAGCGGTTGTGGTTAGACTTGGTACAGGAAGCGATTTAGAGGAACACTAGAGATGGGACCTCGTCCTAAGAAGTGGAAGATGACTTTGCACCAGTCAGCAAAGAAAAGGAAGAAAAGGGAATGAATTTCCAAGGCCAAGAGGGTAGAAAGAAGAAGGAGTTATCAAAAAACATGTGTTTTCACTGTCATGATTATGGGCACTTTGCCACAAATTACCCAGAGAAGAAAGCAAGTAAGAAGGAGCCTGCAGTTGTAGTTTTAGGTGAAGCTATGACTTCATAATTATAAATTGATCTCCCTCTGATTGCATGCATGACCAACACTGTAATGGGAAGTGTGTGGTATCTCGATAGCAGTGCCTCGTTCCATATGACTGGGAATAGAGATCTCTTCAGTGATTTTGAGGAGAAATATCTTAAGCAGAGCATGGAGTTTGGAGATGATGGGAGGTATAATGTGACTGAAATCAATACAATTACCTCTTAGAGGGAGTATGGCTCCCTTGTAAGAATCACTAATGTGATGTATGTTCTAGTACTAAAGAAGAATCTTGTTTATGTCACGATAGTATAAAATCGTGGCTATGATGTGATTTTTATTAAGGGAAAATTTTTCCTTAGATACACCACCACGAGATAGGTGAAACAGATTAATGTGTGAGTCATGAACTTGTATGCACTTGAGGTACAAGATGAATATAAATCCTGAAGGAGCAAGGAAAAGGTTAGAGACTTGGTGGTTGAGAGGGAGAGTGAATTAACTCTCAACATGTAGCCCTAGAAGAAGCCTCAAAAGAAGCCTCAGAAAGTTATGGAGAAGTCACAATTGCAGAAGGAGAGAGGAGACCGAGTGGGGACATCCACTCAAGAAGAGAACTCTGGTAGGGGGGAATTTTGAGCCAAGTGGGTAGAGGGTGCACAGAGATCCATACCTTCAGGTGAGAGGTGGGGCAATGTCAAGTAATAGTCACAATAGTGGAAAAATTTGGTGTTATGAAACCAGCTCACAAAAAGGTAGAAAAGATAGAGCAACGCCTTAGAATTCAGCCACTTTGAGGGGGCAAACTCCTTTACATTACACAAATGAATGATTCTTTGATGATTCAAATGAAAAAACCTCCTTTCTATATATAGGAGTCTAAGGAGTCACAATATAACCTAACTGACCTAACAATAATAATATAAAGGCACAAAAATAACAATAAATGGATTCTATGGGGCATAGTAATAACAAAATGGGGACAATAGGGGCACAACAATATTAATAAGGGATACAACTACAATAGTACTGGGGTAATCACTAGTATTATAGGGACCTAACATGCCCCCCTCCTTCAAAAAAGTGTTGTCCTCAATGCTCGAGTTGTTCTGGATGCTTCTGTATAAAATTCTCATCCTCCCATGTGCAATGTTCAGTGGATAAGTTCTTCCACTTGATGAGATACTCTGAAATTGATCGATTTCATAGCTATCGAGTTCTTGTTTCTATGACTACTTCCAGTTCCAATATAGTTTTTCCTTCCTCGTCAAGTTCTGGCAATATTGTTTCAACTGGGAGCGTGTTGCCTATATCCTTCTTTAAACATGAAACATGGAAAACTGGGTGCACTCAAGAAGCTGCGGGAAGGTCCAACTTGTATGACATAGTACCAATCTGTTGCAACACTTAGACATACCATAATACTTTGGTGATAATTTATTATCCTTCTTAGCTTGCTTGAGGGACATTTGTTTATATGGTTGTAGCCGTAGGAAAACCCAATCACCTACATCAAAACTTCTTTCGCTGTGATGTTGATCTGCCTATTGTTTCATTCTATTCTGCACCAACACAAGCTTTTCCTTTAATAGTTGGAGGACATGTTGTTAATGCTCGATGTGATGTTCCACTGCTTGAACCTTAGAATTTTCTCTTAAATATGATCTGATGGATGGTGGTTGATATCCAGCAAGTTCCATAAATGGGGTCATTTTTGCTGTTGTATGGAAGGAAGTTATACCACCATTCAGCCAGAGGCAACCATTTGACCCATTGTGTCTGTTTATCAGAGACAAAGCAACGAAGATATCCTTCCAAACATTTGTTCAGTATCTCATTTTTCCCATCAAATTGAGGAAGTTAATATGAACTATGAGCTAACTGAGTATCGAGACAAGAAAATAATTATGTCCAAAAATTTCCAGTGAAAATGGGATCTTTGTCACTTACAATAATCTTTGGGTTTCCATGTAGCTTTTGAATTGTTTCCATAAATGCAGTAGAAACTATACTAGCTATAAATGGATGTGATAATGCACAAAAGTGTGCATACTTGGTAAGTTTGTCAACTACCACCATGATGAAATTCTTTCCCTCGGACTTGGGTAAACTTGTGATAAAATCCATTGAAACCTCCTCCCAGTGTTGGCTTGAAATGAATAAAGGTTGTAATATACCTGGTGTCTTAATTGTTTCAACTTTATTTTGTTGGCAAACCAAATATTCTACCACAAACTTTTGAATATTCATTTTAAAGCCATCCCAAAAAAATTCCTTCTTAACTCTGTGGTAAGTTTTTAAGAATCTTGATTGTCCTCCTAAGGGAGAAGTGTTCAATTCCATAAGAATATTTTTTTTGAGTTTGGAATTCTTACAAAGGTATAAGCGATCTTTGTACCATAATGAATCATTTTTATGTCCAGTGTATCAGATGTACTGGAATCTTGTTGTAAATTTCAAATAAGTGCCCACACTTCTTCATGATTCCTCCATTCCTCCCTTGCTTCGTTTATCCAATCTGGTTGGATAATAGAAATGGCACACAACAATGCTTCCACATCCTCATCCTTTCTTGAGAGTGCAACTGCCACCACATTTGCTTCCCCTTTTGTAGATATTTAAAAGTCATAACCCACATCTTTGTGACCACTTTTGTTGCCCTTCAAAGATAATATGGTCTAAAAAAGTTTTAAGCTATCATAGCCATTTTACCTTGAAGTGTCTTCCATTAGGCTAGGGTCATCATTTCTTAAGTGCATGTAGTATTGCCAACATTTCCTTCTCATAAATAGCTTTGTGTAAAAACTTTCCTTTGATTGGACGACTTTCAAAAGAAATGGGTCTTTCATCTTGCATTAAAATAACACCAATTCCATTTCCTAAAGCATCACATTCCACAATAATGGTTTTTGTGAAGTCCGGTGTAGCTAAGACTGGTGCTTGGAACATTGCCTCTTTAAGATGTTCGAAGGGCTTTGCTGCTTCTGGAGTCCATGAAAATGCATCTTTCTTCAATAATGTTGTTAGAGGTGCTGCTATTCTCCCATAATTCTTAACAAACTTGCGATAATACCTTGTCAACTCGAGAAATCCTCGCGGATGTTTTATGGATGTGGGGATTTTCCATTCCTTAATGGCTTTAATTTTGCTAGGGTCTACCATATTACACCTCTTGTACTCCAAAGAAACATTTGGATCTTTTTGCATATAATTGTTTCTCCTCCAATACTTGTAGCACCCTTTCAACATGTTCAACATGATCCTTCTGAGACTTGCTATAGATTAGTATATAATCAGAAAATACTAACACAAATTTTCTAAGGAAGGGTTTGAAAATGGAATTCATGAAACCTTGAAATGTAGAAGGTGCATTGGTAAGGCAAAAAGGCATGGCCAAAAAATCATAATGACCCTCATGAGTTATAAATGCT
The DNA here is from genome assembly GCA_000404065.3 of Pinus taeda. Classification (NCBI taxonomy): domain Eukaryota; kingdom Viridiplantae; phylum Streptophyta; class Pinopsida; order Pinales; family Pinaceae; genus Pinus; species Pinus taeda. Next base: position 334,170 of record APFE031717898.1, on the reverse strand, counting down.
ATGTTCAGAATTTCTTTAGTCTTCATTCTGATTTGATGATATCTTGAACGAAAATCCAATGTGGTGAAGTAAATTGATCCATGCAACTCATCCAGTAATTCATCAATGATAGTAATGGGAAACTTATCTTTAATAGTGAGCTTCTTGAGCTCCCTATAATCTGGACACATGTGCCATGATCCATCCTTCTTATGCACCAATACTATTGGATCAGAGAAAAAACTTTGTCTAGGTTAAATTATACCAGCCTCTAGCATTTTTTCAACCATACGTTCAATTTCACTCTTTTGGGCATAGGGATATCTATATGGCCTGATGTTTGGAGGAACACTTCCTAAAATCAAATGAATAGCATTATCATGATCACGAATAGGTGGGAGACCTTTGGGAGTATAAAATAACTCAGAATGATTGTCCAAGACTTTTTGGAGATCTGGAGAAATAGATGATTTCGATGTGGAAACATCTAGCGAACATAATTATGCAATTACACCTCTTTGTTCCTTTTTTAGAAGCTTCGTCATACCGTTAGAGCTGATTATCTTTCCTGGTTTCCCCACAATACCCATTAATTCAACTTCCTTTCCTTCTGCAAAAAAATCATGGAAAGTTCTTGAAAATTAAAAGCTATTGTACCCAAGGATTGTAGAAATTGCACTCCTAGTACAACATCAGCACCTTCCATTTGAATGGAAAGCATTGGGCTAGACAATACATATTCTCCCATGGATAGCTTGATATTATGGCACTTTCCATAGCGATTTATCATTCCTCCATTTGCAGCCATCACTTGACACTCTGGTGCTAGATATAGGAAGAAATTCAATTTTTTTGCTATCTTACAATGAATAAAATTGTGGTTACCTCCTGAATCAATCAAAACTATTACCTTTTTCTTCTTGATTTGTACTTCTATCTTGATGGTTTTAGGAGTGGTAATTCTAGCCAATGCAATACAAGATATGATCAGATTCATTTCTTCTTTATCTAGGCTTTGTTCATAGAGTATATCCTCTTATTTTGACATTTCTTCCTCCTTTTCTTCTTCCTCTTCACAATCTATGTAGAATAATTTCTTCTCCACACACTTATGACCTTTAGTGTATTTTCTATCACAACTATAACAAAGCCCTTTTTCTCTTTTTTCTTCCAATTGTTGTGGTGTCAACCTTATAGGTTGTGCAAGACTAGGGGAAACAACACTTATGTCTTTATAGTTGTGAGCGGTATGCTTCCTGGTTGGCATATTTTTGCTTTCCATTTTTCTTGCTAACCTGAATGCCCTCTCTAATGAATCAGGTTCCCAAAGGCAAACATCATGTTGGATATTATCCTTTAAATTCCCTATGAACAAATCAATCCTAGGCTCCTCTGGAATATTTTTCACGCTTATGTTCAATTTTTGGAACTCCTCAATGTGCTCCATTATTGAACCCTTTTGTTTGAGACTAATCAATTGGCTAAAAAAATTGTTGCTTTTTGTATCCTTATAATGTGCTGTCAATTCTTCCATAAAGATTGCCCAAGTGATAATTTGTTTATGAGAGCAAAACCATTGATACCATATAAATTGATTTGGTTCCAAATATAAAGTTGCAATACGTACCTTTTGTGTGTTTTGCACATTATTGAGATCAAAACATATCTCCATCTGTAATATCCATGTTGCAGGATCCTTTCCATCAAACTTCCTCATATTGATTTTTGGAATATGGTGGGTCTTCGCTCCAACATTAGAGTTTATGAAATCATGATTAACATTTTTTTTGTTCGCATCATGAGTTTCCTTCACTACCCTTTCACCATTAGTAAGTATTTCTTGTAGAAAATTTGTCAAATCTGTCTTCAAACCTGCCATGCCTGTCTTCAAATCTGTCCTCAAATCTATCTTCAAATCATCTATCTTAGCTTCCACACCATTCATATTAGCTTCCATGCCCTTTATCTTAGATTCCACGCCATTTATCTTCGCTTCTGTTAGCTTTTGTGAGAATGACATTTGTTGCACTTGGTCTTGTAATTTTGATATATCATGTAGAATTTCTTCCTCTTCTTCATCAGTCATGCTAGAGCTTTCATGTTGCTTACTAGGTGTTTGCATTTATTTTCCTAGAGGCATCAGTTATTGATAATAGTTCTCTACTTTTCCCATTGAATTCCTTCCAAATATTTTTTCAAACCAAGCTTAAGCAAAAATTTAAAAAAATCTACACAAATTTTTTCACTTTGTAGGAACTCGATATTGCCTCTGATGTATCTCTGTAATTACAGATCATCCAGTTCTGAAATTGCGACCTACCGTATCCCTTTGTTTCCTCTTTCCAATGCCACCATTCTGATCCAAATTGGATTTTCCAAAGAAGAGTTATGCCAAATCTCCCACAATGACCTGATTATAGACTAGTTTAGTAGAGCGGACTTGTGTGATGTGCCACGTGTCCCTGTTTTGACCTTTGGCTTTGAAACATATATATAAGAAACTAAAGTTTGTCCTCTTTTTGTACCTTCTTACGAAATTTCAATCTAATGCTCAGAGAGAAAGTTATGACGATTTTCCCTAGGTCACCTATTTGGAATGTAATTCAGGAATATGCAAAAAGACCAACTTACTCAGATCATCTCTCCACAAATATAGTGCAAAAAGATCTAAAGTTTGGATCCAAGGTTCTATGTGACTTCGACTCAAATGGGTTTTTTTTTAAATTTTGAAACGTCGTAGAAACAAAGTTCTAGCGAAAATTCCACGATGACCTGTTTGGAGCAGGGAAACCCTTGAATCCAAAGCTTTGATACCAAATGTTATGAAACTAGCTCACTACTAAAAGATAGAAAAGATAGATCAATGCCTTAAAATTCAGCCTTTTCGAGGGGAACCCTCCTTTACATTAAAAAAATTAATGATTCTTTGATGATTCAAATGACAAAACCTCCTTTCTATATATAGGAGTCTAAGGAGTCACAATATAACCTAGCCGACCTAACAATAATAATATAAAGGTACAAAAATAACAATAGAGAGATTCTATGGGGCACAGTAATAACAATATGGGGACAATAGGGGAAAAAAATATTAATCAGGGATACAACTGCAATAGTAATGGGTTAATCACTAGTATTATGGGGACCTAACATTTGGGCAAGTTGCATTGAGATGTGTTGTCTCATGGATCATTACCTTTCTACGGGAGCCCATTGTACACAGTAGCAGGATTGATTAGTGGTGGTTGATGCAGTTAGAATTCAGAGTGATAGAAGAAAAGACTAGAAGAAATCAAATACTATGGAGCACAGAGCATAAATGGCAGCAGTGTTGATGGCACAGTGCAAAGCTAGCAGAAGTGAGAAGTTTTCAGTAGACAATGTAGGAGCTAGTATCAATCAGAGACTCCGGTGACAAATGCATCATACTAATTCAGTTTGGATGTTTTTTTCTTCAGATGTTGCAGTAGAAACAATTCTAGAGAGAATTGTTGTATGCATAATATTCCAAAGTTACCTTATTGGGACAGAGTTGAATTCTTTTCTTTTTGAGAGGGAGTGTTGAAGTTTGCAACAATAAATGTTAAAAATAACATCTAGAAATTCTAATTTAATTTGTCCTTGAATTAAATTAGTAATTAAATAAAAATTCGATTCTCATAGCAACTTGTAATAGTTAATTAAGATAAATTTACTTGATTGTCTTAGGATCCATAAATTTTAGGGGCCCAGGTTGAGTTATTTTGAGTTGTAATTAATTAACTCATTCTAACTAAGTTATATTCAGTTAAACTAGTTCTCACTATTGGAGGAAATAGTAGGAGGTCTAGTAGTGGGTAAGGGCAATAGTGCATCTTCACTACCACACCAGTTAACTAAAGTAATCATAAATAACTCATGCATGTTAGTTCATAAGAAGACCCAATTGACATTAGAGTTCAGGGATAGTGTACTATCAGTTGTATAATTTTCCAAGCTGTACAAATGGTGCATGAAATCAGTTCAGGGCCTATGGATGGATTGTGTAGCCATGGGTGGAGAATTTTCTAAATAAATATGGGCTAATCCTCTTAGAAATTGTGCAAGGAAGTATGGGATTACCAGGCAGTAGAATTGGTTAAGTTTTGGCTTGACCTTGATTGTGAGGTAGAGAGTTAGATTGTACTATTGCAAGAATTTTTTGGGTTGAACAAACATTGTATTTTCTTCTCAGATCTTCTGGTAAATGCAATATAGATAGTCGAGGTTTTTAGTTGTTTCTTTCCTAGCAAAATATTATTTTATGTGTGATTGATATTCTTCCTTTTGTGCTTATTGTTTTCATCGATCAATTTTTGTTTCCGCTAAAACATAGAGTAGATGCTTGTCTTGTGTTTTATCATATCACACAAGTTGTTCATTCTACAACTAAAAATCTAAATGGTATCAGAGTTGAAGACAATATAGGAGATGATAATTTGAGTTTGTGGTGGAGGTGAAATCAAATTTGCAAGTTCATACTTCAAAGTTAGCAATATGTTATTCTACAGTATGAGACTTGAGTATGTATTGGACAAAAGATCAAATTACATAGGTTGGAAGGACAGGATGGAGGCAATGATGGAAGATAATGGCCTCAAGGAATTCATAGATCATGACATTCGTAAGCCTCGAGAATTTAATGTTAAATATCTAGTTGAATGGATAAATTGTGTGGAAAAAGCAAGAAGGATTATCCTGGAATGATTTAGAGACCACATTAGCTATTAGGGTCCCACCCTAACCCCCTTATTTATGTAATAGGATCGAGTTATAGTTATAGTTAAGTAAAGAGTCAATAAAGCCCATCTTAATAATTGTAAGTGTTTAACCCGCATTTAATGGAGGGACCACAATTAGTTGCAAATGGGCCATGGTATTAGATAGTTGGTATTAATAAGAACCATGGTATTTCCCCATGGTATTGCATGTATAAATCCTATATAAAGGATAGAGACTCCCCTCGAGGAGCATCGTGTCTTATTTTGTAATTGAGCTCTGCTATATTGGAGGTTGCCCCCTCAAAGAGGCAAGTGAACATTGTTTCTGAATAATAAAATAATTGATGTTATTCCTCATTGTTCTATGTTTTAGGTATATTTCTTCACATATTGGGTATTCTGGTATGATCTTGTAGGTTAAGAGCATAACAAGTGGTATCAAAGTGCTTTCTAGGGCTGGTGGGATCTCCATTTTTTAGCAAAAAAAAATTTTGGCTAGAGACATTTTTTGGCATCTTTAAGCCACGGGATTTTTCATTGAGCACATAAACTTGCTGATTTGGGGAGGCATGCATGCAGGAAATACAAGAGGTGGTCACGCTTGTTGGACTCCCTTGTAACCCCTGTGGGTACCCCTTCGAGTAGTAGCACATTAGACAGAACCAAACACAGATTGTCTTCCAAGTACCTTTTGGGTATATTGGAAGCCCCCTAGCTCCCTCGAAACCTCACCATAGATAAACCGTCAACCGTCTTGCTGCTACAGTACATCGAGAATAGCACTCAGAGAGATTACTCGCCTGTACGATAGGGTAGTCGAGTTGTACGGCTAAGGGTATGGTTGAAACTCCTTGGTCAGTGCCCAGAAAAATTGGACCGAGTACTACTATCAGACCCTACTATCAGATCTCTAGCACCTAACATTCCTAGAGTCCATAGTTCCCTTCTCTATCTCTGGATCACGCATTATCTCAGCCATATCATATCTCACAAGTGGGGTTTTTTAGCAGCAGCAATAATCAGTTCCGTAATTCAGATTTATCACAACAACCATTCAGATCTATTAGATCCATCAGACCCATAGCAACAATCTGTTCTACTGTTCAAATCTATCTGATCAACCATTCAAATCTCTCAGATCCATCAGATCCACCATCCAAATCTAAGTAGTTGTGTGGGTTCCTATACCTGGGCATGATTTTCGCAAGACTTTTGGTAGCATTAACATTTCGGGGATTCAGCTACTGCAGTATTCCTAAGCAAGGAGTAAAACTCCATTAGGAGTTTTCAAAAAAAAAAAAATTGAGACCCCCCCAGGGTGCTTATTGGTGACTAAGCCCATAAGAATCAGGACGGCGAGCTGAGCAAGGCGGTAGCATTCAATTGTTAGTGCTAAAAAATTCGGGCGGTCCCAAATTTCAAGTAAATCAGCTCGGTGCATGGTACAAACTAGAGCTCAAACTATGGCAAATGAGAGGATGGACAACCTTGAATCATCCTTGAAAGAAATCCTACCATCCCATCCGCGACCTCCCAAGTTGGACATGTATAAATTTGATGGCTCTAACCCAGCTGCATGGATAGCACAAATGGAGCAATATTTCACACTCAATTACATCCTGGATAATGCGACTCAGCTTAGTGTGGGTATCATGTACTTGGACAATGAAATATGGCAATGGTGGCAATGGCATCAACATTGTTATGGAAGGCCCTTAACGTGGGATACATTCAAAAAAGCTCTTATGGATCGCTTTGACCATGACTCTAAATTTTTTGGCCGTCTCACTAAGCTCACACAAATAGGAACAATGAATGAATATATTGCAGCCTTTCCAGCCTTAGCTTTCTACATTGGAGGTCTACAAGATGAGTTCTACATGGAATGTTTTGTCAGTGATCTCAAATAAGCCATACAAGCCCACGTCCAACTGCACCACCCTAGCTCATGGCTGTAGGCTTGCAGGATAGCTCGTGAAGTCAAACGTTCATTGGTAGCCCAATCTAATCAGACAAATTTCATCACCAAGGGTTTCCCCCCATAGGCTCAAAGCACTACCTAGACAGTCAAGGTCCAAAAGGTGTCACCAGCAGAAATGGTCAAAAGAAGAAAGAAAGGATTATGTTACTATTGTGATGATAAATACTCCACCGGGCATAAATGTTAGGAGCCCAAATTTTTTCAAATTGATGCTACTGATCATAGTACAGCGGAGGAAGCCCCACCGCTTGAGCAACCAGAGGAGGAAGAAGAGGACAGCCAGTAGGACAATGTACCTGAAGAACTAGTTATCTCGCTGCACGCTTTGCCAAGGAATTCTTCACCTCAAACTCTAAAAATGAAAGGTTTTATCAAGCATCGGCCAATAGTAGTCTTTATTGATTGTGGCTGTACACATAATTTTATCCATCAAAAAGTTGCATAAGTAGTGCATTGTTTTATCTGAGCAATTTCTAACTTCCAGGTCCAAATTGTTAATGGGGGAACGATGAAATGTGAAGGCCACTGTGAAAATGTCAAACTTCAACTGGGGGATTATCAATTAAAGACCCACATGTTTGCCACACACATGGGAGGGTGCGACATTGTCCTCGGTGTTGAATGGATTTGCACACTTGGCCCAATCACAATGGATTTCCAGGAGTTATATATGAGCTTTAAGTAGAACAACCACACACATACCCTCTGTGGACTCCAGGCGGGAGCTCCCTCTATCATCAGCTCACATCGGATGGAAAAATTGTTAAAAAAGGACCACCATGGAGTCATAGCCCAATTTAATGCTATCCAGGCCTATGAACCCGAGCCCGTTCATATTCATCCTGAGATACAATAGATCATAAACAACCATCTGCCAGTCTTTGACAAGCCTCATGAGCTTCCACCCTTGAGAGGGGAACATGATCATAGAATTATTGGGCCCAACCACCAAATGTGTGCCCATATAGATTCCTGTTTTCCCAAAAGAATTAAATAGAAAAAATAATCAAGGAACTCTTGGAAGTAGGCATCATTCCTCCCAGCATTAGTCCTTATTCATCGTCGGTGGTCATGGTGCTCAAGAAAGATAGGGAATGGCATATGTGCCCAAACTTTAGGTCCCTTAATAAGTTGATAGTCAAATATAAATTTCCCATTTCGGTTGTTGATGATTTGGTAGATGAACTAAATGGCGCTCAATTCTTTACTAAGCTTGACCTTTGCTCTGGCTACCACCAAATCCGCATGAAAGAAGTAGACATCCCAAAGACTACTTTCTGAACTCATGAAGGCCATTATGAGTTCTTGGTCATGCCATTCAGTCTTTGTAATGCCCCATCCACTTTTTCAGAGCCTTATGAACCACCTGCTCAAACCATATCTCAAAAAATTTGTCCTTGTTTTCTTTGATGACATCCTCATCTATAGTCACACCTGGGCCACACATCTTCAGCATGTAGATCTGCTCTTGCAACTGCTCTGCAAGCATAAATTATTTGTCAATATGTCCAAGTGTTCTTTTGGCATGGAAGAAGTTGAGTATTTGGGCCACATTCTCGGGTGTGAAGGTGTTAGGGTGGACCCCAAAAGGATCCAAGCCATGCAGGATTGGCCTCAACCTAAGACATTGAAGAGCCTGAGAGTATTTTTGGGCCTCATAGGCTACTATCGCAAATTTGTCTGCAGTTATGGTCACATTGCTAGGCCCCTCACTCAAATCCTCAAGAAAAATTCATTCCTCTAGAGTGATGAAGCACAATAGGCCTTTACATCTCTCAAACATTCCATGTGTTCCACTCCAATCTTAGCACTACTCGACTTCACCAAATCTTTTGTGATTGAATGTGATGCTTTAGGTATAGATATTGGGGTAGTCTTAATGTAGGAAGGTCGATCCTTGGCCTTCATGAGCCAACAACTAAGTGGGAAGAATCTAGGACAATCTACCTATCAGAAGGAGATGATGGCCATCTTACATGCAGTAGATACCTAGCGACCATACTTATTGGGGCAACGTTTCCAAATCTGCACCGACCATCAAAGCCTTAAATATTTTTTGGAGCAATGCCTATCCTCACCACAACAAAATAAATGGCTCGCCAAAATTCTTGGATATGATTTTGAGATAATATAAAATAAATGGTGTGAAAATATTGTAGCAGATGCATTATCCCGCCAATTTGAGGAGGAAAGTACCCTGCTCACAATTTCTCTTCCCATTCTAGAATGGATTGAAGAGGCACGCAAGGAATAGTTTTCACATCCTAGCTCTCCCAACTCATTAATCAATTTCAGGCGGATCCAAATTCCACAGAGGGCTACTCGTGGTAGGATGAGATTCTTCGCTACAAGGACTAAGTTGTAATATCACCAACATCCACCCTCAAAAGCTGCATTTTGGTGAAATTGCACTCATCTCCCACTACAGGACATTTAGGCTTTCAAAAGACTTATGCTCACACTCGAAGATATGTTTTTTTGGACAGGCATGAAAAAGGACATTCTTACCTTTGTAGCTAAATGTGACATATGTCAGCGCCACAAAGGAGAAACAGTCAAATCCCCAGGCACATCATAGCCATTTCCCATCTCGGCCTCAATCTGGATGGAGGTTTCTATGGATTTCATTATGGGTCTTCCAAATTCAGGAAACAAGTCATTCATCATGGTGGTTGTGGACGGACTTCTAACTATGCTCATTTTTGCACCCTACCCCACCCCTTTACACCGACTTTGGTCACTCAGTTTTACATGGATCAGATCTTCAAATTGCATGGCATGCCCACTTCCATTGTGTCTGATCATGACCCGATCTTCACCAATAACTTTTGGCAGGAACTCTTTCGGCTATAAGGTACCCAACTACAACTCAATACTTCCTATCATCCACAAATTGATGGTCAAACTGAAATGGTCAACAAATGTCTACCTTAGGTGTTTCACTTCAAAAAAGCAACATCTCTGGGTACAGTGGTTACCTCTAGCTAAATGGTGGTATTACACCAACTATCATGCCACCACCAAAATGACTCCATATGAAGTAGTTTATGGTCAACTCCCTCCTTCCCCCACTTCTTATATCAAGGGATGCTCGAAGGTACAAGTAGTGCATCAACTCCTATAGAATTTCACAACCATGTTGGCTCACCTTAGAGAGAATCTTCATCAAGCTCAAAACCGCATGAAGCAACAAATAGATCAACATCGCTCAGAATGCCAATTTCAAGAAGGCAATCGAGTATTTTTGAGGGTGCAACCATATAAGAAAACATCACTCAAAGACAAGGGTTGTCAGAAACTATATTCAAAATTCTACATATCGTATCAAGTACTTCAGCACATTGGAGAAGTTGCCTACAAGCTAGCTTTGCCACCCACTGCAAAAATCCATCCAATTTTCCATGTGTCATGCCTCAAGAAAGTGATTGGGAACAATTACAAAATTCAAACCAATCTACCTAAACTGGATGAAGAAGGATCAATCTAGCTCCAACTTGAATAGGTTCTTGATACATGAGAAAGGCACTTGCGTGGCCGCATGATTAAGCAAGTCCTCGTCAAGTGGAAAGACACCTCTCTAGAAGATGCAACCTGGGAACCAGCCACTATTCTTCAGTAGTTTCCACAACTTCAACCTTGAGGACAAGGTTGCTCTTATGGGGGAGGGCATGTTAGGGTCCCACCCTAACCCCCTTATTTATGTAATAGGATCGAGTCATAGTTATAGTTAAGTAAAGAGTCAATAAATCCCATATGAATAATTCTAAGTGGTTAACCCGCATTTAATGAAGGGACCATAGTTAGTTACAAATGGGTGATGGTATTAGATAGATGGTATTAATAAGAACCATGGTATTGCCCCGTGGTATTGCATGTATCAATCCTATATAAAGGATAGGGACTCCCCTCGAGGAGCATCGTGTCTTATTTTGTAATAGAGCTCTGCTCTATTGGAGGTTGCCCCCTCGAAGAGGCAAGTGAACATTGCTCTCTGAATAATAAAATACTTGATGTTATTTCTCACTGTTCTATGTTCTAGGTATATTTCTTCGCATATTGGGTATTCTAGTATCATCTTGTAGGTTAAGAGCATAACGTTATCTCAAGTCTCGATGTTAAGGACACTCCATACTCAATGTGGAAGGCATTGATGAACCTATTTGAAAATAGCAGTGACCATAGGAAGTTGGCACTAAAGGGAAAACTCAGAAATATCAAGATCGAGAAGGATGACTCAATTCTAAAGTACTTTGCCAAGTTCACCCATTGTCAAGATGAGGTAGAAAGTGCCAGGATTTTTGTTGCCAAAGATAATATGGTGAGCCTAGCTCTTCTAGGACTTCCAAGACTTGGCATAGTTACTAAGACTCCCTTAATTGGAGGGAGAAGCAACCATATTGGGAGAGGTTGTGGTTGGATTTGGTACAAGAAGAGATTCTAGGGAACACTAGAGATGGGACCTCTTCCAAATTACTGGAAGAGGACTTTGAGTTAGTTGGAAAAAAAAACAAAGTGAAGGCAAAGAAGTCCCAAGCTGAGGAGGGTGACAAGAAGAGTGACATGTCAAAATTCAAGTGTTTTCACTGTCACGAGTATAGGCACTTTTCCACAAATTTCCCACAAAAGAAAGAAAGAAAGAAGGAGCCTACAGTTGTAGCAACATGTGAAGCTCTAGCTTCATTGAAACATCGTTGGTGAAAATTCCATGTAAAAGTATATAATTACCAGGGATGATAGGACATGTATTCGAAGCTGAATGGTGGGAAGGACATCCTAGTGGGTGTTCATTTGGTTGTTTATGGCTAACGAAATTGGCAAAGGAAATGTCTAAGGCATTAAAGAGGAAAAAATGTATTTTGCAACATTTATTTATAAAAATAATGGAAACTATGAGAAAATAAAGGTGAAAGGTCATAGGTTGCACGTGAGGAGGAAATTGAAGGAAAATAATGGAAAATGGCGAAAATAAAGGCCTCATTAATAAAAAGGCTTCTGAGCATCAATTGGTAGGCTCTTGGATAAGACTTGGTGATTTTAGTGTTGGAGCTCTCTCTCATTATTCTCTCTCTCATACTCTTGGACACATAGCTTTCTTCGAGCAATCTTGGAGGGTGTGGCTTACTTAGATTCTTGGAGCAAGAAAGCAAAGGGAAATTAGGAAAGCACAAGGAAGCATTGAGATCAACAACTACATTAGATTTTTTTGCAGGAACAGAGTTGCATGTATGCTTCCTTCACTAGTTTTGGTATGCATGGCACATTCATATGTTTCTTGGTTGTGATCTATAATTTCATGGATAATTGCCTGGATTGATAGTGGATTTCCTAGCATTGCCATCTCCTAGATATCCATGGTGATTATGGGTTTATTTTCATTATTTTCTTTTGGTTGGTTATCATGTTTCCTTAGCTTGAGTTGAGTGATTATTTCCTGGAATACTTGGTTGGGAAAACGATCTGGAAGCCCTCTAATGACTTGGGTTGAGTTACTAGTATTGGAAGCCTTGGTTGGACAAATGCTCTAGAAGACGTGTAACAAATTGGGTTGAGTTACTAGTCCTGGAAGCCTTGGTTGCACAAACGCTCTGGAATCCCTTGGTGGGTTGAGCTACTAGTCCTGGGAATTGGGTTGGAACCAAGGTTGCACGAAACAGGGAAACAGGTACAAGTTTCTGAAACGGGCACTGGTACGAAATGTGACCCCCGTATATTTTGGAAACGGGGAATGCAAATATATATATATATATAATATCTATATCTATAATATATATATATATATATACACCAAGAAATTTAAGAAATATGTGCAATCATAAAGCATATATGATACATTCTAATTTATTACATTATGATAAAGTTGTCAATTGTCAATTGTCAATTGTCAATGCATAAACTATAAGTCTCTAAATTTACATCACATTTACTCATGAATGATCACATAATGAAAATAGAAATATCCAAAATCAATGACGAGAAATTTCTAATTTCTTGTCTCGTGGTTCATTGGGAGTCTTCTCCTACATAGTCGAACGACCTTAGTGCTCTTGATTAAATACAAGTTTCACACCCTCGTATCCTACATGCTCTTGATTATTGGGAGTCTTCCCTGCATAGAGGGCTTGGTTCTCTTGATTAAATATGAGTTCCATACCCTAGTACATGATAAAATCCTATGGAAACATTGCAATCCCCCCAATCCTAAAATCCTGAAAAACAGATAAGTCTGCTAGATTTTGAGTGAGATCTAAAATTCTACTTTCTCCAAATGAAATCTAATGACGGTGAAACCACTCTCAAACATCCTGAGTCATTTCATGGTAATGTTAAAAATTTAAGTAAAAGGATGAACTACATATGCCTCAAACTTCCTGATGAACTACATATCAACACTAGGGCAAAAGGACACTTTTATAACTTTAGACAGGCATCTAGAAGCAACTAGAAGGCATTAGAAAAACCTAATTAAAACTTATAAGACAAATTAATTAAAAAAAATAAATAAAAGTCAAGTTGCATGTGGAAATGGTGTCGTACGTCCCAGAAATGCATTTTCAGCCATGCTGTCCACGTTTCCATCTCGGGAAATGTGCTAGTATAGCCAAAAATGCATTCCTAGGCCATACCGTATGTGTTTCCACATTTAATTTCTGTTCCCGTACGGAAAATCATCCCCTGCCAACATTTCCTACAAATTATGTTTCAGACCTCTAACAAAGTTGAACACCTTGTCCCTTTCTGCCATGTCTAGAAGTTCCAAAAATGTGTTTGCAAACTCTCGCTGATATGCCTGCAGACTTCCTGTTTGCTTCATATACTTTATCTTCATACATACATCCCATGTTTCATCCTATGGACTAAAGTGGGTTTGCAAAGCCTTCTTCATTTCATCCCACGAAGCTATGTCCCCAACATTTACATTGGCAATTTGGTCCATCCTTCTTTGCCACCACATCTTAGCATCCTTCGTCAAGAATTGAGTAGCTACCTTCACTTTCGTTTCCTCATCAGATAATCCCAAGCACTCCAAGTACTGGTCCATGTCCCATAGAAAGTTTCCAAGAGTCTTCGCACTCCTTGTACCATCATAAGAATCCGGCTCTTTGATTTTAACATGAGTCACTCCTCCACGTGAGTTGTGCCTCATGACCTTCTTCAAAACAATGATCTTATCTCTAACTTCATCAAGAGCTTGTTGCAAATCGAATATTTTAGCCAAACCTTGACCCCTTGCCCCACAAATCTTCTTGACCTCTTCTTCTGTTTGTGTATACTTTCATTCCGTATACTTGTATGGGTCCTTGAGTTCTTCAAGTTCTTCTTTCATCTTCGCATAGCCTTCATGAACCTGCATGTTCTCAGCCTGCATCGAAGTCCATTCGAAACCCAATTCCTCCATTCGTTCCAATACCCTATTCAGGAAAGCTTCACCTGCATTGTGGCTAGATTCACCTATCACAACCTAAGGTTCCTCCACCATCTCTGCCATCAGACTTCTTTGTGATCTTGTGTAGACCATAAACTGTCAATCTGAATCACCTCTAATACTACCTGTCATGTTAGTGTAGTGGGATTAGCTTCTCGTCGTAATTCACCAGCCCTTGATACAACCTCTCACGTTAGTGCAATGGGATTAGCTCCCCATCATTCATCAGCTCTCATACCACCTATCACACTAGTGCAGTGGGATCAGCTTCCTATCATTCATCAGCTCTGATACCACCTATCACGCCCCTACACTGGTGATACTCTTCCAACCACACTATAGGAGGTGTGGCACCACCGACCACTTTCTTTTAACCAATACTTGCGATCGTGGACTATGCCTAATTTCTATAATTAGTTTATTTTTCAACTTTACTAAGTACATTCATTCATTATAACACAACAATTAAACATTCATCAACATTAACACAAGTGCACAATAGTATAACTAAGAGGGGCAGCTCCCTCTATTGAGCTTGCTCACAATAATAATATATCAATATACAAGTTCAATCCTAAGGAAACTCTACATTTACACTTAGAATAATTTTATAATCACCAGCACAACATGTTCACCCAACTCGTCGATGCACCCACATGGTCGCCCAAATGACTCTCTCCCAACTCTTCATTTGCCTCCACGCGTTCACTCGATCATCTATCGTTCAACTCGTCTAACTCGTCCAACTCATCGAACGCTCCCACAGAATTCCCAACTCACCCACCACCGGACACTCTCCACTGAACGCCCAACTCGCCAAGTCTCCACTGGCGAGTCATTCACCACGCATGCCCATTCAAGACTTCACTCGAACCTCTGTTCACCAACTTGTGTCTTTCAGCAAGATGCCTTGTCGTGCCCTCAAATGACTTCCTGAACAACCATTCGCCCAGATACCCCGCCACGCCCTCAAACAACCATGCCCGAATGCCCTCAAATGATTCTACACGAACACCCTCAAACGACTTTGAACGACCCTGCCCGAATGCCTTTGAATGATCCCGCACAACCGCCCTCGAATGACTTCTTGCACAAAACCCTCAAACGACTTCCTAAACAACGCCCTCGAATGATTTCGTTTCGACTCAAGTGCTTCGGCCTTACACTCGTCTGCCTGCACCTTCAACCATTTCAGAATTTAAAGCCACGCACTTCACCTTTCACCTTATGATTGTGCATTTGATCACTTGAATGAATGATGCCTTATCTCCACGCCACGCCATTCTATATAGATGGCTCACCCAACATTTGAACCGTCGCGTCCTTATGTTGGCTGACCTCCATACTTCACCGTTTCATCTCCTGAATGGGTCGGCTCGCCCATTGGCTAACCCAAGTATTGTGCCTCCACCGTTTGGTCTTGCCCACCCGTCAACCCGCCGAGACTGCCCACAGCCTATATACAACCAAATGCTTCCCTAACACTTAGTTTATTTCGCGTGTTTCCTTCCCACCATGTGCTACTCCTCAGCTCGTCACCTTTGTGCTCGCTTGTCAAGTTGCCTGTAGCTCGTGGGCCTTACAATATGTGCTTAATTTGAGTCTTTTAAAAATTCAATCTGTCATTTAAGTTGCCATGATTTATACACCAACCTACATTAAACTTTATTTGAAAATTTAAATGTACTCTAAAATTTAAATGTACTCTAACGTTGTTTTTTAATTAATTTTTATTTTTATTTTATTTATAATTTGAGTTAGATAGTAAATGTTTTTACATATTTAATTTCATTAATTATTTAAAAATATTTTTTAGAAACTGATTTTAAATAAATAAGATCACATTTTCGCTGAAAATTATGTTGTTAAATTTTAAATATTTAAAAATATATCTATCAATTCACTGTAATTTTTAAAACTGTATTTTGTAATATTTATTTATTTTTTACATTTTTTATAAATTTTAAGTCTTTTATCTTTCAATCATTTAGAATTATGGAATTGCAAAAGTTAATATTGTGAAATTGCATTTTTCGAATGGAAATCGGTTGTTTAGTTTATTTCAGCTTTAATAAGTAATGTTTTCAATTATATTGAGGCTAATTCATTAATATTAAAAATTATTTTTATTATATAATTGTAATTAATTATAATATCATTATTATAAGTTAATTATAATTCTCTATTTCATTAATATCAAAAAATTTATTATAACTGTAATTAATAATAATATCATTATTACAAATTAATTATAATTTCAAAGACATTTGTTTTTTTAATGGAACAATTAATATTCAACTAATGAAAAGAAAAAAATTGATTTTTATTTCACAAAAGATTAATAAATTCTAGGGTTTATAATAATTTTTTAAAGATTTGTTCTTATACACTCAAGGGAATAATATTAAAAACTCAAGAGATTAATAAACTCAATGAATTAATACATAAGCAATTAATATTAAAAAGCTAAGGGATTAATATTATAAATCAAAGGGATAAATGTAGTTGATTATGTTAGGGTTTATAATATTTATACATTTACACTTTCACTATAATTGACTATTATTGCCATCGTCAACTATAGTCAACAATAATCAACATGACTACTGTGGTGAATCATATTTACATAAGGAATCATTGTCTATCTATATGCTACCTATAGTGAACCATAGTGGATGACCATGGTTGACAATAGAGGCTTAAAGTGGATGGCTAGTGTTAACAATATTAATTATGGGACTTATAATAATACTTGTAGGGTTTAATTTAGTAAAATTAGATAGTGATATTAGGGTTTATAATATTTGGTTTTATAATATTAGGGTTTTGTATTAGGGTTCAATCTTGTGACATTGGTGTGGTACAAAAATCTATCCTATGTCATATTGTGATAAACATTATCTTAAATTGACAATTAATGTGCCAATCATTGTGAGAATATTACATTATATTGCAATTCATTCAATGTTACATTGCAACATTTCATAATTGGGGTTTAATATGAGAGTTTATAATATACAGGTTTTTACATTTGTTTTATAATATTAGGGTTTCATATTAGGATTTAATATTAAGTTTACAGTTTATAATAGTTAGGTTTACTACTAATGTTCGTAATATTAAGCTTAGATTTCATTATATTAAGTTTTTTTTATATTAGGATTCAATATTGTGATGATGGAAAGGTACAAAAATCTATCCAATGTCATAGTGTGATGAACATTATCTCAATATGACAATCAATTTGAAAATCATTATTACAATTGCGACAATCATTTTTACAATCATTGTTGTAACATTTATAATGCCTTCAATTTATAATAATAATATTGGGTTTATGCTGCTAGGTTTTAATAAATTAATCCCTTGCACCACTACAACAAGGGCACTTTTAAGACATTTTTTTAAGATAAAAGAAATCTTTTGTCTTAAAAAGGCGCTTTTTATTTTAATTATTTTATAGTGAAATTTAATATCAATTGAATTGTCTTAAATATAAAATTGAAGACAAAAATAGTTTAAGAAAAAAATAGTTTAAGGCAAAAACGATTAAGACAAAAACAGTTTGAGACAAAAATATTTTAAGACAACTTTATATTTAAGACAATGGCCCCTTAAGACAAAACCGATTTAATACAATTAACAATAAAGACAAAAACATATCAATTTAAGAAAATATTATCTAACAACTATGAAATTGACTCTAACAATGCACACCAAGTCCACTAGCATGTAGGCTACTACTGTATCGCGCCTATACCAACACTGCTATTTCACAAGACAACAACTTGTTGGGCTCTTCATTTTGTGGGGGTAGCCAACTCTAAAGAACGTGAAAACTTTCCGTGGCAAGATTTCCCACACGTTAATTACTCCTTTTCCCTTTCAATCTCTACTGATACAATTAGAGACAATTTGTACGTCACTGCATTCGACACTACTACATGGAGGGGAATTTAAAGACAATTTTAAGACAAAATAAATCTTTTGTCTTAAAATTTTCAATATGAGGCACTAGTTAAAAAGGTAAAGGATTAGGGGCTCGTCTTTATGCTATTGATGGGTTCTTCAAGAAGTAGAGCGATGGAGGCTGACAACAGCTAATGGGATCTAGGATGATGAAGGCCAAAAACAGGGGTGTGCATTGTGAGAGAAGTGATGGAGGCACTTTTGATGAATGTGGATAGGTGGTAACATAGTTGGAGTACTTTTCGGGGGCTCGTACGATTTTTCTTTGATATGTTTTTTTTAATGTTTTATTTATTTTGAACGCTACTTATATCCATTGGCTGTTGTTATTAGCACATTGTTGTGCTAGATTGGCAACATGGATTAGATTCACTTGAAGGATTGTTGAAAAATGAAGCAAGAAATTCTCAATTGATTTTTCCTTTTATTAAATTGAGAAAATTTGGATTTCCACATCAGCACACAACTTGGATGCAATTAACTTGTATGACATGGCTTCTGTTACCCATTTTACTCAATAAATTCGAGTTGGAGGAGTTAGAGTTCAATTAAGCATGTGTGATTGCTATTTTGTAGAAATCAAAGTCAATTATCTCAAATTGATTTTAGTTAAACTAGTTCTAACTATTGGAGGAAATAGTGGAAGGCCATTTGTGCAGTGGGACTTTAGTCAAATGTAGTGATTATCTGGTTATCTAATCAATCAATCCAAAATAACTAGCGCATGAAAATAATTTGAGTTCCACAACTATGGTGGAAATTCTAAGGCAATGTAACATTAGTTGTAGACTAGTCTTGAGCGTACAATTGTTGCATGTAGTCACATGGTCAACCTTAGCAATTGTGCAATCCATTTTGGAAAAATTCCTAACTGATAAGGGCCTAATTCCTCAAGGAATTGCCCAAGGAAATAGGGGCTCAAGTAGAGGCAAAAATTGATGAAGTTTGGGTTTGAGCTTCTTACTGAGTAGAGAGATAGGATATTCACTTACAGGTGGTACACAATTGAGTAAAGAAATTGTAATACATCTATATTCATCAAATTGATGCAACAAATCATTGGAGTTTCTAGTATATTACTTTCCCTAGGAAAAATATTGTGTGCATGTGTTTTATTTCTTATTGCATGTCTGTAAATTTCATTCTAAATTGTGAATTAACTTATGTAGAGCAGTAGAGTAGGTTTGTGTCTTGTGATTTTGAAAAAACTTCATGAGCAGTTGCAAATCTACACCATAATTTGTACATTGTATCATAGCAAGATTCACATTAGAGCAAGAATTTCAAATTTGTTTCTCAGGAGATTTGAATTTGCAGTTCAATGTAGCAAGTTCTCTTAAGAGTTGAGAAGATGACCTTCAACGTGTTGAGGCTAGAGTGTTCCTTGGAAGGAAACTCTAATTTCATTGAATGGAAGGATCACATGGAGGAGGTATTCAATGAGAATGGATTACTAGAATATAGAATCTGATACCCAAAACCTTTCTTAGTGGAAGAAATATGTAGCCAAGGTGTGGAGAATAATATTGGAGGGAGTATGGAACCACATTGTCAATAATTTCCATGGGAAAGAAAATCCTTATGCAATGTGGTAGGCACTGAAAATATATATTCTAGAATAGTAGAAACCACAAAAAGTTGGTGCTCAAGGATAAACTTTGAAATATCAAGATGTACAAAATAAAACATTTGGACCACTTCCAATATACATTGGGGTTTTGACTCAAAGAATGCATTTCTATCCCAAGCTCCTTTGTTGTGATACATCCACCTCCATCCTTGTTAAACAAGCTAAAAGCCTTCTTGAACTTAAACATAACCTCCATCCCATATTCCTTTAGTAGATAAAAACCTTCTTTCATTTTCTGACCATGCCAATCTACCCTCCTTCCCATATTTGCTCATGAGCCCTGTGTAAACCACTATTTCATTTAAGTTTGGGGATTTTTATGCGTACTCTAACCATATTTGTTAGAGACTTTCCCCTTTTTCTTGCTTATGGTTTCTTGATTTGACCTCCCCTAAAAATGCCCTATTCTCCTCAAATTATTTGGATTAACCCCATTTTACTGAAGATCCTTGACATGTTCCTTGAAATTTTGATTCAGCCCCATGATCTATTTTATGACAGTGAATCGAAAGCTTTATATTTCTTTGCGACATATTCATTCATGACCAAACATTATACCACTAGTTCTAACAATATTATGGTTACTATCACCACAATAAATGTATATCGTATTTTAAAGGAGACAAGAATTGTACATTTCCCTTTGGGACACTCCGAAAATATTTTGATGCACCACATTTCTCTAATATTCTAGTCTACTTTATGACCTTAATTCCCATTCCATGTTCATCCATGTGGATGCACTTTATGATGTTCTAGGACAACCTAATGTCCTTGTCAACTCCCTCTCATCTTCCTTGTCATGTTTCCTAGGAGTTGTGTATCCAACAAGAAATATGGGAGATGAATACCATCAAGGTAGAAAATCAAGGGGTTTTCAGGTGATTTATTTAGGGTTCCCGCTAGCATAGTCCCACTAGATGATCCACCTAATCCCTAAATTGGGGTCTAGTGCTATTTCAATTAATTATTATATGATCATGGTGGACCATAATTCTAAGATAAATGTTATGAATCTTCATAGGATATTATTGGAGATACTTGAGGAGACATCTCTTTGGCTAAAGTGTTAAGGAAGGATGTTGACTTCAATATCAAACCATCAACCATATCCTCAACATTTGTCCCATCAACCATATCCTCGTCATATCAAACCATCAATCAAGAAGACAAGTGAGGTGAAGCATGGGCATCCTCTCTCACTTTCGTTGTTCAGAATAAATATCAATCTCTGAGTACCTCTACACTCCACCAACTGTGCACCAATAAAATTTTGGGTTTCCCCACTATCCACTAAGATGGATACACGTTGTCCTTGCATTGTGCTTGTAATTGCCAAAATTGGAAGATTGGGATTTTCTATGTCAAAATTTTAATTCAAGATTGACCGTGCATTGGAAGGCCATTAACACAATATTAAGACATAAAAAATGAATAATTGACACAATACCAAATACAATACATACATTGAGTTTTATCTCACAAGGTATCTAGATGCTAATTGAGAAAGTTCACATGAAGAGGGAAAGGAATGTCATGATACATTTTTCAATTTGCAATCAAGAGCATTATCTCTGATAAGGGAGAAGTAACATTTCGTTTCTTTCACATATATAAAGGAAAAATTACGAAGCAATGTCAAATGCCTTTCATGAAGCAATGTTTTTGTAAAGGGTGTTAGAAAGCTTGCATTGTAGGTAAGACCCTCACACCATACTAGATTGTGTTAACCAAAGCATGTTAACCATGTCCAGTGATCTCAAATTTCATGAGCATGTTCAATGAATGACCATAAATGAAGGGTGTCAAAGTTGCTAATAATCATAGTTTATAGAGGATGATTGTCATCGTACATAACATCCATGGTCCAAGTCATCTGTTTGGTGCCCAATGTTGGTGAACCATTGTATTGCATCATGGTAGCATATCTTTACTTTTTTAAAGAAAAAAGATATTGAAAATAAATTAAGTTATGTCTCATGCAAATGTTCAATATTTTTGTGTTGTGAGTGGTTTGCATATTATATTTATCATATATCTATAATCACTTATTTCAAGCCTACTTTAAGAAATAAAGGAAGAGGTGTAGGGCCTTTCCATAAGAAGGACTCCCACCAACTCCTCTCCTCGTAGAAATCTTTTAAATCTTGGCCCATAAATCAAACACATGCCCTTGTTTCTCTAGTTTGGAAAACCTTGGATGGATCTAACAATGAAATCCTCCCAACCACTACTTTAACCATCTATTGAATGCCTCTGATTGGTATGTGTAAATGATTTTGATTGATTCTTGGAGAGGTGTAAAATGTAAGTTTTCGTTGACATAGTACAAACACAAAATTTAACCCAAGGTAGCCAAAATTTCATCCTTACAACTCTCTCATCCAATATTAAATACTTCACTAATTAGTTGAGGGGTAATCTCCTTAACAATATATTAAATGTTAGAAGCATTCATATTAATAGAAAAAATAAGAATAGTATTTAATATTAAGTTATAATGAAGGTAGCTACCAAGTTGACATATCAGACCCCCTTATTTGTGAGACAAGGGATGTCCTCCATTTAATGCTTTAACTATTTAATCTATGGAGGTGTACATACCTTAATTTCCTTTGGATCCAAAACTGTGACTTTAAAGAGGAGACACTTTAACACAAATCAAACAAGTAAATACAAACTTAATTTGTATATGTATCAAAGTTACTTTGAGAGTTGCATGACACGCTTAATTTTGTATAGAAGCAAGGGAAAACTTGAAGGGTTGATCACAACAAACATGTATGGTCAATTATGATTATCATAGGTATATCAGTTTGGTTTGCCAATCTAGAACTTGCAAACTTGGTTACTACTGTTAAAGGCATGTCATGATGGTTTACTGGTTTAACATCATGTACATTTAGCTATGTCTATTAAAGGCAATGACAAAACCAATGGTTTGTCAACCTGGTTATCTTAGTGAGTTATGCGTTAATAATCTCAGTGAACAACATATCAGCTCAATTAGCTCAATCATTGACATGCACATTCCATTGTCACTATTAGTGACATGTTAGGTTGGATATTAACATGTATTTTTTATTAACATTATATAGGATATTAACTAGATCAACATGTATGTTTGACTACAATTGTGGGAGGTATGTTAGATAGATCAACCCCATCAAAAATATTTATGTTCAATTGCACATGTTAGAGGCATGATACACTGGTCACTTGATTAGTAACATGTACATTTTGGTTATCACTATTAAAGGTGTGTTAGATTTGTTAACTTGATCAATGACTTGTATGTTTGGTTACAATTATTAAAGCCTCACTTGATTGTTTAATGCAGTAATGGAGTGTAAGTCTAGTTACCATTTTCGAAGGCATGTTTTGTTGGTTAACTTAGTTAACATCATATACATTCAACTATGATTGTTAGAGCCATCCAAGGCTACTAAACGCATTTAAAGTAGTGCATAACATCGATGGGGGCTTGCTTATGGCGTTGTGTGTGAGTATAGCGTGTTACTTTTTTTGCACGTCGAAGATTTTTCATTAATCAAAAAGTATGTACAAGGGCGTCAACATGCATGTGGACTCACCCCAACCAGGTTTGTTGACCAATGCTATTACCATGGACTGAATTTCCTTCTTAAGGGGGTTGCTTATTGAAGATGGGGTTATATCTAAGTCTCAAGTGACCTTAATAGAATAAATTCCATTTAGTTGTGATTATTGATCCAAAGGGGTGCTTTCATAACTTTTTCAGATGCTTCTACCACATTACAATGTCTCAAATAAAATAATCGCCACTTTCTTGTGTTCATCGAAAACATTTCAATCAAAAAAAATGTATTTCAAAGCAAGTTAAATATACCAATGCTTGTTGACCCACACCACCAACCTTCCTAAATTTATCTCCTTACATGTGTTTGTTGGGGTTCAACCTCATCCCCAGCATAAATCATTTACTCCTCCATTATGTACACATATGTATCTCTAAAAAAAACACATCTCAAACTTAACCATTTTCCATAAATCATTTACTCCACCATTATGTACACATACATATTTCTTAAAAAAAAAACATGCCAAACTTAACCATTTTCCATAAATCATTTACTTGACCATTATATACGCATACATATCTCTAAATAAAAATATGCCAAACTTAACCATTTTCATGCTTACAAAAGAATTTCGAAACATTGTTACATTTGCACCATAAAATATGCATATTTGTAATCATATTTAATTATAGCTTCAATATGGTTCATTACACCTTTACCTTTGGTAACAATGCAATTCATCCAATATAATACTCATGGTCTATCTCCCAAAAACGCTAGAGGCGACCAATTGGAATACATGGTGGTAGTCACCTCATTGAGTTTTGCGCTATTGAGGTGTCGCTAGATCAATGATTTGAAGGACTAAGGGAAAGAATTGATGGCAGCTAGCATCACCAGGGAGTTATGGAGAGCTATCCCTCCCTATCATGTTGAATCACCCTCATTCTCACTTCTGCACCTTTCAAGCGAGCTCTACAACCTTCTTGAGTGCAACCCTGCATCATTCTTTTTTGATAACTAAATTCTCTGCCACAACAGAGCAACAATGGATCTCCACACTCTTTCTATTTATTTCGAGGGTCACTAAATTGCCTCTCTAATAATCCATATATGAGGACTTAAAAAAGATGATATGCACCCCAAATTATGT
Source organism: Pinus taeda (assembly GCA_000404065.3). Lineage (NCBI taxonomy): Eukaryota > Viridiplantae > Streptophyta > Pinopsida > Pinales > Pinaceae > Pinus > Pinus taeda. Next base: position 309,736 of record APFE031717898.1, on the reverse strand, counting down.
ACCCTAGAATAGATACATTCATATTCTTGAACTTTCCAGTCTCTCATGTCTCATGGGCTCTCGCTAATAGGCCTCACAACTCCACAAAATTAATCCCTCCTTAATTCTCTATTACGCACATGTTCTACATAGGGCCTTCGCATTCAACCTCTTATCATCCCCTTCCCTCCTACAGAGTGCCTTCGCACTCAACCTCTTATCATCCCCTTCCCTCCTACAAAGGGCCTTCACATTCAGCCTCTTATCATCTCCTTCCCTCCTACCCAAGGAATTCCCTCAGGATGTGAAAATACAAAGCAACTTCTTGCCCTTCATCTCTTCCCACTCTTCATATATTCAATCAAGGAGCTCACTCATCCAATAGAAGATTGGTTCAACCATCAAAAGAATAGCTTAGATGGGTTCCACCCTCCTGTTTGCATTATCAACGATTTCTTCCTTGGATCGACTCAGAACACAGATGCCAAGCTCGACATAATTTGGACAGTATTCTACCATATCACTGTTTTTTCTGCTTTGTCATTCATGCTCTCTAGAAATACATGTCACTTGAACAAGTATCAACAGATAATGATGTAGTCCATATTCTTGATCTCCCTCACCATATTAGTTTTCCCCAGTATCAAATCTCCCCCCTTCTCCACAGGTACAAGAATTCAGATAATGTCATTAAATTCATGAGATATAACATGGATTTGAATGTGGGAAGTTGGGGTACCCTTATCAATACTTTCTATGATCTAGAAGTTGTTTATATATATCATCTGTGCAAGGTTGTTTTTCGTAGGCTTGTTTGGTTTGTAGGTCCTCTTCTTCCTCCTAATGTTTTTGGTTTGGAGTGGGGAAAACACATGATTGAGAGAGGGAAACCCACTTTAATCAAAGAATTGGTATGTCTTCAATGGCTAGATTCTCAGAAGGAGTGGTATGTTATCTATATTTTCTTTGGCAACCAGACCTTTATCTCAAATAAACAAATAGAGGAGATGGCAACAAAGTTCGAGGCAAGTGAGTATTCCTTCATCTAGGTGATCAAGGATCCACCTACTAGTATGCATGTTGATGAATATGGCATGCTTCCTTAAGCTTTTGAAGAGAGAAAAAAGGGTAGAGGCTTGGTAATCAGAGGTTGGGCACCCCATCTCTTGGTCCTCTCACACCCTTTTGTTGGAGGTTTTCTTAACCATTGTGGGTGGAATTCTACCCCGGAGAGCATCCAATGGGAGTCCCACTGATAACATGGACCATGACTGTAGATCAATACTATATTGATGTGTTATTAGTTGATTATCTCAAGGTGGGAATTAGGTTTTGTGAAGGTGACACCACAGTTCCAATAGAGATGACTTCATAATTGTAATGAAACAACTTATGCAAAGAGAAGGAGACGAGATGAAAAGGGTCGAGGAGCTGAGCAAGGAAGTGAAACTAGTAATCCAATAAGGGGGAACCATATCTCATTCCAAGTAGACAAAGCTTGTTTTAATATTGTCCTAGGATTATGTTAATTTCATCTTTTTGGATAGGGACTTTTTCTACCCATATTTGCAATAAAATCCATATTTATTCAATTGTCGTTTTATAGAAAGGAAGATTTCAAAATGTAGGAGGGATGGCTTAGAAATATATGAAGAACTTATAATTGATTTAGTATTTTGTGATTTGAAATATGAACGATTACATCCAATCATTCTAGTTTAAAAAAAAAGGAGTAAAAAACAATTGTTCAAAAAATATCATTTTGTTTTTAGAAAAAAGTAGAGGATTCATTTTGTTTTTACGAAAAACAAGTGAATGATTCAACAGTTTTGAATCTTCTTAGAAAAATAATTTCAATCACTTCAAAAGTTGAGAATATATACAAATTTCTCATATGCATGTAGAAGAAATGTCGTGTTTCAACTAATTTACATGTTGAACTCATGGAAAAGTAGGATACATGGCCCTGTGTGATAGAACTTGATCATAATCCTTAAAGAGGTGAAGTTTTAAAATTGTTGCCTTGCACGTTTTAGATTTTCTTGTGTGAAGCCCTTCTTGGGCAGAACCAATTGCTTCATAAAATTGCCTATCTCCAAGAAAGGCAAATTGCTCTCGAGAAATGGCATCTATGATAATTTTTTTCTATTTTCGAGGCTAGAATATTTGAAACAATTTTGTACACATAGTTGCACAAAGATATGAGTCTAAATTTTGCAAATGAACATTGAATTTAGGGAGCTTGCCAAAATACTGGGATGACATTAATACTGATTTGACCAATGTCAATTGTTCTCCAAGTGATAGTTATTTTTTACTCCAATGTGGAATTCGAGCTTACAGCTTTTCCAATAGCCATCCCCAATATTTTTTCTTGTATTCATTGGGCTTCAAATTTTAAACCCATGTGTTTGACCCCACATTCAAAATAAATAACACATATAGAAATAGAGAAGGCCCCTTTGTTCTTATTCTTCATTCAAACCATTAAAAAAAGTGGCTCATTTGGAAGTTTATTTCCATCGCTGAACCCATACTGCAACTATCGAAAATCTCTCTCAGTTTACTTGCTTTCCAAATAGATCCATTTATAAAATACAGGACATTATTCACAAATAAAAGATGATTCATGGTAAAAGAGATCCCTATTTTAATTATGTTTAAACCATTTGATCTCTTGGCTTCTCTTATAGATATACTTAAGCCCTTAGCTACCAAGAGAAAGAGTAGAGATGAAAAAAAGACTAAAAAGGAAGATGTTGAATGATTGATCGAAAGGGAAAAAGAATGATACGCTAGATTTCAAAATGTAGGAGGATTGGCTCAGATATGTTTGAATAACTTATAACTAATTTAGTATTTTATAATTTGAAATATGAATGATTACACCATCATAGGCCTATCATTATAGTTTCAAAAAAGGTAGAGTCAAAACTAGTTGTTCAAAAAATAACATTTTGTTTTTAGAAAAACTAGAGGATTCATTTTGATTTTATGAAGGATGCAATATGGGTTTTTCCGATGGATCTTTCAGAGGATTATGGTTTCCCATTAATTTTGTAGGTACACAATATGGGTTCTTCTCATAGATCTTAAAAATATTTTCAAGTTGGACTAAGGCCTTGGAGAGACATACTCATGTCCAACATGTAAGGCCACTATTCAAAGGTTCCTTCAAGACAACTGTAAATTGCATTGTTGGGCATCAGATGGTCGAAGGTGAAAAGTTGGTCAGGCATATAAATGCAGAAGCTAATGCATTGTCTTGAAATAAATATGAAAATATGTTATTCGCAGGCCCATTTACTACTCAACAATGGAATTCCGCTAGCATGGGCATGTTGAGGTTTATGCTCTTATATCATTAAAATTAAACTAATTTTATCTTGGTTTAATTGGGGTAGCTTGTTATGTTTGGAATCAACATATTAGACAATTAACATAGCTCATTCTAATTTCATTGCATATTGCTTCAATGGTCATTTCTATTACGTTTGGTTCTAGAAATGCCCCAATTGGCTGTGTTATGTAAAGTGATGGACACATACTAGAGAAGTGTTAATTTTAGGTATGTTCTATTTTGAGAGCAAGTTTACTTCAATTTTCCATATTAGCTCAATATCAATTCTAGATTAGCAATCACATTTAGCATGATAGTAAAATGTACATTGAACATAAACATAAATTGTAGAAAACAAGCCAAGACAAGAGGACACAAGATGTGGCACTAGCCAGGGACAAACCCCAATGTGGGGAAACCCTTGATCAATTCTTCTTATGTATTCTTCAATAGTTCAGTGGAGAGAGAGATAGTACATATACATTAGAATTCAACACTTTGACTTGACAAGGTAAGAGCAGAGATATTCACCATAAAGATAACATAATGAGGCAGTTGATCAGATCTTAGGTGAAGGCATACTGCTCCAACTGAACCTACAAGGTGAATCCATCACGATGCTACACCCATCACTATGTCGTACCTCATCATCATGCTACACATAACATTGTGCTACACCCAATCACTAAGTTGCTTTCATCACTATGTTGCTCCCATCACTGAGCAATACCACATCATCATCTTGTACTGATCATCAACTAGCTATTGCAATGCATCAAGTTGTTGTTATATCTACATGCCCATTATCACCATGCTGTACCATTGATCCAGAATCTTTTGCTTATAGATGTGTTAAATAATTACATGCATAAACTGTAGCTTAACATAGAAAACTTAATGTGCACATGAGAGAAGAGGAGAAACACATAAAGCATGAAAGAAGATAACAAGACTTGATAACGAAGTTCATCCAACTTGGACTACGTCTCCAGGCCTTGCTCGATCAATGGGGAGGCCTTCATTCATTAAGTCGCATGAGAAAGAAGAGTACAAGCATCAGTTACAAAAAGGAGTTTTATACCTCCATGCTGAGAAAGGGCTGAAAAATGTAGAATCCTGATGGAGAAACAGATAGTGCCATTGTGTTTGTGGCATCGAGAAGTGTTGAAACCATATAAAATTTGTCAAATTCAGAGAAATTGAAAATTCGGCACTCCTGCAAATTTCTACCTCGAACTGTGTGCTCTGCCTTGTCCGCCTACGCACACTAATGAATTGAGTGTTAAATAAAAATTGCTAAAGGATTTCTCAATAATGTTGTTGGTAGAGTTGGTTTGAGATCTATTTAATAGGGAGGAGGTTGGGAAATCAAAACCCACCTCCTCCTTTTTTCTACACACTGAATCTCTTTAAGTTTAAACAAACCGCTTAAATAAAAATTATGGGTTGGGTCAAGCCCGCCCACGATACCCACCTCCACCAGTCTCCATTAATTTATGGATTGTTTTTTGTTTGTTTATAGTGGGCATGGTTGGGTCCGTCCCCCAAGGGCCAGCCCACCACCCTGTTGGTTACAGTGCTGAGGTGTGGGGTGCAGGGGTCATGGTCACCCACCCCATGTTAATTGTTGCATTCCATGGGTTGTGGGCAGGGGTCAGGGGTCATGGCCTACCCCTCCATAAAAAACTATATTATTATGTAGGTTTGGTTTGGGTGGCGAGGTTGGTGGCCCGCCACCCCCTTCTTTTAATATTTTTTTTTAAATAAAAGCAATTGCACATTTTTGAAAATTTAGTTTTGGACTGAAGGAGTATTTTTAATGAAGCAAAAAAATTTTCCCAAAATATGGCTAGATCTGGCCGGGTTTTGTCCATCGGAAAATGTCCAAATTGCACCTTCATTAATCCTGCTGAGTTGTCAAAAGTCAACCCAACTTTGACTGCCTCTATCTCCTTCATCCAGACTCAGATTAGAATATCATTTGCACCATTGGAATTAGGGTGATGAGAACTTCGATCTTATGTCAATTTCATCACCTTTCCACCACTTTAAATTTTTAGCCTTTTCCATGCCACTATGTTTGGAGATCCACCTGGATCGATCCTCCCCATTGAGGAGATTTTGGACTGCTAAAAGCTTTATCCGTTAATTGGCAAGTGAGGGAATTATTCCCTCACTCTTTCTTTTTTCAGCGATTTTTCCATATGTTAGTGCCTAGATTTACATCAGGCTGATAAAGGTAGGATCCAGGGCCAACATCAAGCCACGCTTAACTTTGTAGCTAGCCCTACCAGGTTGGGAGAGGGCTCTCTCCTGGTCAATCTCAGCGAAATATGATCACTAAAGGCTTGAGATGAATGATATAACTACTGATATTAGGCTAGGTATGTATGTGCAAAGAATTTGATTGAATAAAATGATGTTTATGTTGGCTCTAATGGAAAGGCAAATCTTGGGTGCAGGGAATGAGACTCAGTCTTGGAGAGATCTCAATGGGGCAACATAGGCAACTGATTTTAGCACTTCCAATCGAATGAGATGGAGGTATTAGATAGGTGATGAGCTGAAGAGGGAAAGAAAATCCATGGTTCCTCTTCAAACAGCTAAAAACATCAAAAAACTAAAGCAAACCTTAGATAGAGCACTGCAATTTCAGTGAATCCTAGCTTCACTCTTATTTGATTTACTTAAGAAGAAATAAGATAGATAATGACATACATAACACATAAGTCAATTCACAAATATGGAGGAAAGCACTGTACCAAAACAAAATGCCACATGAATCCCAAAGAGTGTTGCAAACCCTGGTCTCAATTCCTTAGCCAAAATGCTGATATGAGTGTATAATGAAGCTCCTTACTTTCTCATAAGTCCAACCATGCTAATGACTGAGAAATCAAAAGATATAGACAAATCATAGTTAATCCTAGCCTCTAGGGGTCAAGCTCATAAGTTTAGGAGCTGTTCCAACTAATTCTAAACTGAGAATTAGAAATTAGGTAGTAGAACAGCGTGCCTCTAGGAACTAGGGAATTGATTCATTCAGTTTCAAACAACCTTTTGATAGATGAATCTACCTCCATAAGTGAAAATTTGACATATTTACATCAAGATCCATCCATTTACATGATATTACATCACAATTTTGACATTAAGAAGGAGAAAAGTCAAACTGTCTGAAAGCTAGGCAAAAAATAGAGCATTCTTGGTCACACTGAGCAAAATTTACCCAATGCACTGCATTGATTTCCCTATGTGTAGCACCTGTTTGCCGCCACTTTTGGAGGCGTTCCCGGTGTCTAAATTTTATCCAAGTGTAAGTTTTATAAATTTCTCCCTATCTACTTTCCAAAACAAGTGGAATTTTTGAATTTGGCCTCCATTTACTCCTCCAAAACTAAATTCTCCCAACACTACTTCCTGTGTGTCAAAATAGGGGCAGTAAGGTCATTGTTTGAGTGTTTTTTACCTTTTTGAGGGCTCAAAACCTGTCAAAATTTCTTGGCCGTTAGTATGAAAGCATGTGTTTTCATGCCAAATCCAAAAATTCTGAGATTTTTTCATTTTGAGGCTCCCATCAAAAGCGAGGGCCAGGTGGCGCGATGCATACGGTAGAAATTTATGTGTTTTAAAAATTTCTATGCGTAGCACCTTTTTTCAGACCCATTTTGAGGGCCTTCCTGGTGTCCAAATTGGGTGTAGGATAGCTCGTTGGAAATATTATTGAGTCTACCTTCTAACCCAATTAGAAATTTTCAATTTGGAGTTAATGTTTCCTACCAAAAATCAAATCTCTCAAGACTAGTCAAAATGTGCAAAATGAGGCTGCCTAAAGGTAGAGTGATGTTGCAGTGAACTTTTGAAAGTCTTCCTCAACCCCAAATTGTGCTCATGATAGCTCATTGAAAAGCTATTTGTTTCTAGTTATCATTTGGTTCATCAAAGAATTCATTTGGCCAACCAAGCTAGGAGACAACTTGATTCTCCTAACATCACTTCAAAGGTGCATCAATTCTCCTCAGGCAACTGTATTTTTGACATTTCTCTAAAACCATGATACCTATGTAAAAAGTGAAGGAGTCTTTTATTCCTTGGAATATTTTGGAAAAAAAATCTCTCATATTTCCCAAATTCATTTTTTCTTGCCCAAAAAGATCATTGGAGTAAAACCTATCCCAATGTGTGTAACAGTGGATTTGTCGAAATGAAGTGAAATGAAGGGGACAAGGAGCTTCTAAATTCTTGAGAAAATTTTTAGAAGTAGGGATGGATGTTAGGAAGTAGGGGAAAGTGGAATTTCAAGGATTGAGTGAGGGGAAGGGGTCAAAAATGGTAGAACATGGGCCTAGCCTAAAAAATTGTCAAGTTGTAGCAAGAAACTAGGGTTTGTGCGAAAATGAGGAATTTAAGGAATATCAGTGATTGGGAGTGTTTAATAAGGTACATTAAGGATAGGGGAAGGTGTATGAACATTAGGATACAAATTTTTCTAATGATTTGACCATCCAAGAGAAATTTCCTTCAAAACCCTAGGAGAGGGAAATGAACCTTACCTAGGCACAACTAAAGCATGAACAAGGTGTAAAATGACCCATTCGAACCTAACATGATGATGAAAACCCTTAGAATGATGGTACACTTAGCTAAATGATGACATGGACTGACATTTCAACAATTTTGAAAGGAGTGCAAACAAACCCTAGACCTAATACCTAGTGACCAAATTTTACTTGAAGACTCACTGAAATGACAAAATTTGACCTTGACACCTTAAAATCACTTTGCAAGAGCATGTTTGATCACTAGAGGAAGGCTGCAAAGAATGACACTAACATTGGCTCCAATGGGGATGGTAGCTCCTTGGAGGTCCCAAGAACTACGGATCTTTGGAAAGCATACAGTGCCCTCATCCATTGGGCAATGGAGTCAAAAACTCAAGCCGAAATGCATGACTAAAAATTGATGACTTGATGACACAATTGACTCTTACTCAACTAAAAACTAACTCGATACTTAAACACAACTGACAAAATGGAAATGATGCTCAAAGTAGAGCTTATTCATCAAAACCTACTCTAACAGTTTCATTCATCACTTGATCAAGTGAAATGAAACAACCAATGCAACCATGTAAGTATTCCGGCTACTGTTTGAATTCTCCACAAATGCTTGCTTATGAACAACAAGAGAGAACTACTGAAAGGCAACTCCCATGAAAACTTGTGAACAGATCCATTGAATACTATGGACTCTCTATCTGCCTCCAAAAACACTACATAAGGATCTCGAAATTCATGTACACTGGGACTTAGCTCATCCAATGGAATACCTCTCTTCTCTTCATACCACGAATGCAAACTTTGATCTGAACTTTGTGATGAGACTCCTGCTAAAAATGACAAAGAAGTCGGCTGCCGGATCAAGTTTGTATCAATACTTTTGTCAAGCTCACAGATAGGAGAAGGACTTTGACTACATACATTATCCAACACATCAGCTATTGGAATGTGAAAAACTTGAAAAGACTACTGCAACCCATTTTCTATTGGTTCCGACGAGATTGCATGACTTTCTATAGGCTGCTCCTCCTTTACTGAAAATGTACTATGCAAATTTTCCTTCAAAAACTGAAATGATTCAAAAAAGAAAGGTATGAAATCATCTTGTATCATTTGATCGTATGTGCTAGCTTCCAAGTCTTCATCTGCAACTTGACAATCAAAGGCATTTTGGAGCTGCAACTCTAGATATGAAAAATCTTGAACAAGGTTTTCGTTTCCCTCTATATGGTCTAAATCAATACTTGTCGACAGTTGATCTATGATAGCACGAATGTTGTCTCTAATGAACTGAAACGAAGCAAAACAAAAAGGCAAAGATCCTTCACTTACTTCAAAATTTTCTTCACTTTCCTCCTCACTTCCATAGCTAATATGTGATGATTGAACATTGTATTCAAGCTGCTGAAAGTGAACATCTTCCTCCCATAAACTAGCTGTTGATTTGTCTGCAAGATTAGCTTCTGTTTGGAGAACATAATCATCATCATACTGATCAAGCTAATGCAAATCATTAGTACAAAAGACATCAACAATCATACATGTCATATAACCAGATCTCTCTTCTCCAAGATGATTTATAAGACAATCATTATCAGATCTATGACAACTAGGATAAGAAAGAAGATGTTTTGGAGCAGACATTTGTTCTTCTTCGATCAGCGAGCGATGGGCTTGAACACTATACTCATTCCTTGTGGTGATCCTTTACATTATCTCTTCCACTACACTTGCCAAAATTTCAAGCGTTACCTCTAGAGATGTCAATTCCTCCGGATCTATGTTTTTCATCTCTTCTTCCTTCAACTTTTCCCTTCGAATCAGAAAATGAGCCTCTACATCTACTACACAATTCTACATCTTTTCAAGTGTTTCAAGGTTCCTTTCTCTCAGCTGAAACTCCATTTCTGGATCAAAGGCACTCGGGTAGTGCGAGAGAGTGGATCCAGGAGGAGGTCTTATATTAACAGGCATCGAATAATAAACTTGGTTAAATCTAGCAAAAAACTATTGTACTATCTCCCCTGGCAGTCTTCTCAGTTGGTTATACTCTTCTATAATCAAGAAAGGATTCTATCTGACCACCCACCTGTCAAGGAAAACTTTGATGAACTACTGGAAATCTAAGATGCTTGCATCAGGAAGGGTTTTGAACCGACTCTTAACTTTGCCTTACAAAGCAAGAGCAAAAAGCCTAATACTAACATCTTCTTCATCAACTTCATAAATGTCAAGAAAGGACTCAAAATTCAATACATGTCTCTCAGCAGTGATGTTGTCGTGTTAACCGTCAAATCTTGGTAGATATAGATCATGATTTTTAGGGAAAGCATGGGATATAGGAGGTAAAATCAAAGGCCTGTATCGATCTAGAATTTTACAAGGTATAGGGGTATGTACATAAGGTATAGAATCAGTCTTGGCCTCTTGAGGCTCATAAGTTTGAAGATGGTCATCACAAGATTCAGAAGAAGGGTGTTGATCAAGCTCGAAGGCATGCAAATCTTTGGTATTTACAATCTTCAAAGGGAAGGAATCAAATACAGGCTGAGGATCTCTTCTCAAACATACTATACTTTGCAAAACCTTCTTGATGTTCTCGGGAAAATAGAAGAAATAATTTCTAACAAAGAACAAAATGTCTTGGATGAAATTCCAACTTCAATACCTGATCTTTCCATCTTGTCCTTTCATGTTTTTGCTGGTCGAGTGCATCCTCCAATGGAGTCCTTGGATCTGATCTTGAAACTGATTTGGAATCGCTAGGTGAATGATTTCAGCCTCACTGTGTCTGATCGTTGTTCACCATCAACAATCAGATCTAACTTGATAAATGTATTGGGGCAATTTGCAAGTCAAATGTTCATCTTATAAGACTAGACCGGAGATTGACTGAAGTAGCTTTTATCTACTTGCGCTAATGCAAAGAAAAAGCATTTCGAAGGCTACCTAGCTAATCTTCAGACACTGTCTATAGTTTGTATAATGTAGAACACTAACAAACAAACAATTTCTTCCCCAGTGGATTTGCCACTATGTTAGGGCATAAATCTACCTCAGGCTGAGAAAGGTAGGATCTAGGACAACATCAAACCACGATTAACTTGGTAGCTAGCCTTACCAGGTCAGGAGAGGGCTCTCTCCTGGTCAATCTCAGCAAAATATGATCACTAAAGGCTTCAGATCACTGATATAAATACTGATTTTAGGCTAGGTATGTATGTGCAAAGGTTTCGATTAAATAAAATGATGTTTTTGTTGGCTCTAATGGAAAGGCAGATCTTGGGTGCAGGGAATGAGGCTCAATCTTGCAGAGATCTCAATGGGGCAAGGTAGGAAACTGCTTTTGGCACTTCAAATAAAATGAGATGGAGGGATTAGATAGGTGATGAGTTGAAGATGGCAAGAGAAGCCATGGATCCTCTTCAAATAGCTAAAAACATCAAAAAACTAAAGCAAACCTTAGATAGAGCAATGCAATTTCAGTGAATTCTACCTTCACTATTGTTTGATTTAGTTAAGAAGAAATAAGATAGATAATGACATACATAACACATAAGTAAATTCACAAATACATAGGAAAGAACTGTACCAAAACAAAATTCCACATGAATCCCAAAGAGTGTTGCAAACCCTGGTCTCAATTCCTTAACCAAAATGCTGATATGAGTGTACAATGAAGCTCCTTACTCTCTCAAAAGTCCAACCATGTTAATGACTGAGAAATCACAAGATATAGACAAACCATAGTTCATCCAAGCCTCTAGGGGTCAAGATCACAAGTTTAGGAGTTGTTCCAACTAATTCTAAATCAAGAACTATAAATTAGGCAGTGGAACAGCTTGCCTCTAGAAACTAGGGAACTGATTCATTCAGTTTCAAACAACTTTTTCATAGATGAATCTACCTCCATAAGTGAAAATTTGACATATTTACATCAAGATACATCCATTTACATGAAATTACATCACATGTTTGACATTGAGAAGGAGAAAAGTCAAATTTTCCAGAAGCTAGGCGAAAAACAGAGCATTCTTGGTCAAACTCAGCAAAATTTACCCAATGTGCCGCGCTGATTTCCCTATACGTAGCTCCTATTTGCAGCCACTTTTGGAGGATTTTCCGGGGTCCAAATTTTCTCCACTTGTGCATTTTGGAAAGGCTTCCCTGTATACTTTCCAAAACAAGTGGAATTTTGTAATTTGGCCTCCATTTGCTCCTCCAAAACTAAATTCTCCCAACACTACTTCCTGTGTGTCAAAATAGGGGCAGTAACGTCATGTTTTAGTGTTTTTGACCTTTCTGAGGGCTCAAAACCTATCAAAAAAAAATTTCCATTGGTAGGAAAGAATATTTTTTCATGAAAAATCCAAAAATTTTTATTTTGTTTCATTTGGAGGCTCCCATCAAAAGCGAGCAGCAGGCGGCACGGTGCATAGTGCAGAAATTTCTGTGTTTTAAAAATTTCTATGCATAGCGTCTTTTTGCAGACCAGTTTTGTGGGCCTTCCTGAAGTCCAAATTGTGTGAAGGATAGTGCGTTCGAAATATTATTAATTCTACCTTCCAACCCAGCTATAATTTTTCAATTTGGAGTTCATTTTCCCTGTAAAACATCAAATCTCCCAAGACTGGTCAAAATGTGCAAAATGAGGTTGCCTAAAGCCAAAGTGCTGTTGTAGTCAACTTTTTAAGGTCTTCCTCAACCCCAAAGTGAGCTCATGATAGGTCATTGGAAATATATTTGTGTCTATTTATCGTTTGACTCATCAATCAAGTCATTTGCCCAAACAAGCTAGGGAAAACGTGATTTTCCCAAGGTCACTTCAAAGGTGCATCAATTCTCCTGAGGAAACTGTATTTTTGACATTTCTCTAAAACCATGACACCTATGTAAAAATTCAAGGAGGTTTTTCTTCCCTGGAACATTTGGGACAAAAACATCTCTCAAGTTTAATAAATTCATCATTTCTTGCCCAAAAACATCATTGGAGTAAAACCTATCCCGATGTGTGGAACAAGGGATTTGTCGAAATGAAGTGAAATGAAGGGGATAAGGAGCTTCTAAATTCTTGAGAAAGTTTTGGGAAGTAGGGAGGGATGTTAGGAATTAGGGTAAAATGGAATTTAAAATATTGAGTGAGGGGAAGGGGTCCAAAAGGGCAAAACACAGGCCTAGCCTACAAAATTGTCAAGTTGTAGCAAGAAGCTAGAGTTTGTGTGAAAATGAGGAATTTGAGGGATATCAGTGATGGGGAGTGTTTAATAAGGTACATTAAGGATAGGGGAATGTGTATGAACATCAGGATACAAATTTTTCTGATGATTTGACCATCCCAGAGAAATTGCCTTCAAAACCCTAGGAGAGGGAAATGAACCTTACCTAGGAATAATTGAAGCATGAACATGGTGTAAAATGACCCATTGGAACCTAACATGATGATGAAAACCCTTTGAATGATGGTACACTTAGCTGAATGGTGACATGGACCGACATTTGGAAATTTTTGAAAGGAGTGCAAACAAACCGTAGACCTAATAACTAGTGACCAAATTTTATTTGAAGACTCACTGAAATGACAAAATTTGACCTTGACACCTTAAAATCACTTTGCAAGAGCGTGTTTGATCACTGGAGGAAGGCTGCAAAGACTGACACTAAAACCTTACTAGGGTGCATCCCCTTGAAACCAACTCGAAGTTATTCCACATCTCCTCGTCGTGAAGTCCTAGTTCTTCTATCAAGGATGATGTCTTCAGGTAACTGATCGAGATACTCTAGTGCAAAGTCATCAATGTTAGGAACTATTCCCACCTCCTCAGTGTTCGTAATAAATGGTGGCTTATACAACCTTATGTTTTCCACATTCCCTATGGAATACATTTGCATATATATCATAAAATCAAGACGAAAAGCATTGTTTCCAATCTTCTCCAACATTGTGAAGGGACCATATCAAATCGGTCGCAACTTCTTCCCTTTTCCCTTCATCATGTCCTTGCTGATATGGAACCACACTTTGTCACCCACTTGAAATTTATGGTCGACTTGGCGTTTGTCATGTCGAGCCTTGTATCGGGCTTGACTTTTCTCAAACTTCTCCTGTACTGCTTGGTGAATCAACTAGATATATTGAATGAATTGTCATGCTTCGTCCCTGTCATCACATCCACTAGAGCCATCTTCCCTTCCAAAGACCATATCAAAAGGGTCTTTTTCCAGGTAGCCAAAACAGGTCTCAAATGGTGAATGATGCGTAAATGAGTGCACTGCTCGATTGTAGGAATGTTGAACGTATGGAAGATGCTCATCCCACAACTTAGGATGTTTCCCAAAATAGCGTCGCAACAAGTGTACCATGGTGCGGTTGACAACCTCTGTCTGTCCATCATCTGTGCATGGAATGTCATGTTTCTCTTCAACTTGGTGTCCATCATCTCCCACAAGTTGGTCCAAAACTCTCTAAGAAAGCGAGAGTCCCGATCTAACACAATCGATTTGGGCAACCCAAAAGGGACCCAAACATGCTGAAAGAACTGTAGTGATCTACTTTCTACAGGGAATTAAAATACACATCTTACTAAAATGGTCAACAATGACATACAAATAGTCATGGCTTTTTCTAGACAAAGGCAAGCCTCCTACAAAATCCATCAACACACTTTCCCATAGACGACTCGGAATAGGGAGTGGTGTGTAGAGCCTGAGTTTTCTATTATAGGGCTTCGAAATAGAACACATCACACACCCCCTTACATAGTGAGTCGCAATGTTCTTAATATGAGGCCAAAAGAAAAATCTTTGTACATGACACAAAGTTTTTTCAATACAAAAATGATCAGACACAAGGGAGGTGTGGTCCTAACGGATTACATATACCCGTTCTCCTGTCGGTATGCAGAATTTATCAAGGTGATACAACAGCTTCCCCTGCAAGTGATATTTTTCCACCTACGAACCATCGGTTTGTTTTTCATAAACCTCCTTAAAGTCATCATCATTAGCATATTGTTCAATGTAACTTTCAAAAGATAATGAAGCATTATGAAAAATAACATAAGCATAAATAGGAGGGCGAGATAGCATATCAACCACATTGTTGCTAGTGCCTTTCTTATACATTATTACCAGATGAAACTGCTGCAGAAAACCCATCCACCTGAAATGACGAGATTGTTACAACTTGGTCTGTGACTAAAGATACTGCAAGGGCTGATGATCTGTATGGATGATGGTCTCCTTATTGATTAGGTAGTGTTTCCACTTTTTCACACTCTGGACCAAGGCATATAATTCCTTGTCATAAGTGGGATAATTTATCATAGCCTGAGAGAACATCTTTGAATGGTAACATATTGGCTTCTTTTGCTGCCTCAATACAACTCCCATGGCATATCCACTGGCATCTGTCTTGATCTCGAATGGTTGTTAGAGATCTGGTAAGGCCACGACCGGTGTGATGTTAATATTTTCTTTCAATGTTTTGAAGGACTTCTATTGCTTTCCTCCCCATTGAAAGTCTTTCTTTACACGTATCAATGTGTGTAAAGGTACTACAATAATAGAGAAATTGGCAATAAATCTCCTCCAATGCTGTATTGTACCCAAAAATCTGCAAACCTCGGTTACACTAGTAGGCTTAGGCCAATTTACAATTGCTTCAACTTTAGAAGGATCAATTTTTAGCTGACCATGACTAATAATATGACCTAGGTAAACCAAAGAGGTTTTCCCAAACTCACACTTTGACAATTTTACATAGAGTTTCTCATTTTTCAATACATCAAACACTTTCTTCACATGACATACATGTTCATTCCATTATTTACTAAAGACGAGGATATCATCTAGATATACAAGAACAAATTAATCAATGAAAGGCCTAAATAGATCATTCATGACCCTCATGAAAGTGAGTGGAGTGTTGCAAAGATTGAATGGCATCACCATCCATTTAAACAACCCCTGTTTGGTCTTGAGGGCAGTTTTCCACACATCCTACTCTACAATTCGGACCTGGTGATAACCACTACGTAAATCCAATTTTGTGAAATAGATAGCATTCTTTAACTGATCTAATAAGTCATCAATGTGGGGAAGAGGGTAATTATTTTTCACTGTGATTTTGTTTAGTGCTCGATAAACCATGCACATCCTCCATGTGTCATATTTCTTCAACACTAAAACAATCGGTGAGCCGCATGGAAAAGTGCTTGGTCTGATGAGCCCTTGGTTCAATAGTTCCCGCACCTGCTTTTTGATCTCCTCCATATCAATGGTCGACTTCATGTACATGCCAATATTTGGTAAAGGAGTGCCATGCTGCAAATGGATCTCATGTTCGATTTCCCTCTTTGGAGGTAATCCCCTTGGTTCCTGAAACCTCTCATCATAGTTAGAAATTAATTCACATAATTTCCTTTTATGCATATGATCACAACCATGGAAAACATCAGATAATTTTTCATCTTTCCCTCTCACAACCATAAGCATGGAACCCTTACTGGAATTCACCAACCTCTTCATTTGTCCTACACTTACAAGGTTGGCATTGATTTTAGTTTGAGGAGCCCTTACAATATATTCTACCCCATGTTTTGTGATTTGGTATTTGTTTTCATGATAGAAGAAGATTTCCTTTCTATCATATAGATATGGACTCCCTAACATGATGCCACAGATATCCAATGGTATCACATCAAGTTTTACCTCATCCACTATCTTAGAAGCGATCACAAATTTAACCTTGCACTACCTAGTTACATTTAGTTTTGCTTTATCATGTATCCATCCAAGTGGTTAAGGTTTTGGATGTGGTTTGGTTTCAAATCCTAGCTTCTTTACCAAGGACTCTGAAATTAAGTTAGCTTGGGTTCCAGTATCAAATAGTGTTTCCACTTTTGTATGATTTATGATAACTCTAATATGAAATAGCTTAATTCTCTTTCCTTCATTAGGAAGAGACTCATATATTGAACTAGTGCCTTCATGTGATTCAGAATTAACATGAGGTGTAAGAGTACCTTTTGTTCCTGCTATTGTGATCACTGCTTCATCTCTTGAATCAGATCCAAGGTATTACTGCATAGTTGCCACTGTCTTCTGCTTGCCTTTTCCTCCATACTTATTTTTTCTCGTTTTTGGGTACTATTTCCAACAATGATTGTCTTCATGACCTTCCTTTTTGTAGTGTTTGAAATAAGGTATTTCTCCTTCATCTTCCTTGGTTGATGTTGTCCTCTTCTCCTTTCCTTTTCCTTTCACTTTGGGTTTTTCATTTGGAGCTTTGAAAGGTGGTTTTTTGAAATGATCATCTATTTCATTTTTGCCCCTGTTCTGAAGATGAATTGCCTTTACACTGGCGGAGTCAATTGTAATTAGTTCAAACAATAATAATGAATGTCTAAGGTAACTTTGTAATGATCCAACATACTTAGTTACTACTTTAGGTGAGTCAAGTGCAATGCCCAAATTAAGTGCCTGTTTTCTAAATTCCTCTGTAAAGCTTTGAACATCCTGACCTCTGCGTTGCCTTAAGTATTTCCACTCCATTAAATATTTTTGTTTATAACCCAAGGGATATAACTGTTCCTTTAATGTAGAAATGAAACTAGGCCATGAGGAAAGAAGATTACCCACACTCTTACTACTTCACAATTTGCTCTCCCACCAAATGAGAGTGGTACTACTTAGCCGAAGAGAGACTAGCTAAATCTTTGCCTCGTCCTCATTGATCTGCTGAATCCTGTAGTAGATTTCAATCCACCTAATCCAGTTATCAAGCTTTTCTGAATTACTTTCACCATTAAACACAGGAAGATCAAATTTGACATCTAATTTAAAGAAATGTTTCTTAGATACATCCCTTGAATTTTTATGATGATGGTGATGAGAGGAAGAAGAATTTTCACTCGTGGAAGGAGAAGGAGGGGGTTCTTCTCCACCATTTCCATGCACTAAACCTTTTTCTTCTAGATTTCTCTCTTCTGCTTTCCCCAACCATGAAAGGAATTGATCGACATTCTTTGCCATTGTATAGAAGGTTCTGCAGAAATTGTGTTCCTCTTCATGATGAGCCTCTTCATTTTCCATGTTTCTCCTTCGATGTACACACCCCGCTTCTGGATTGAAAGACTTTAGTTTCCCTTCATGTCTTTGGAGCCTGTTTATTTTTAGCATACAAACATGCAATTCACATCTAAAAAAGACCTACTCTGATACCACTTGATCCAAAATCTTTTTCATAAATGTGTTAAAGAATTACGTGCATAAATTATAGCTTAACATAGAAAACTTAATTTTCACATGAGAGAAGAGGAGAAACACATAAAGCAAGAAAAAGGATAAAAAGACTTGATAACGGAGTTCGTCCGACTTGGACTACTTCTCTAGGCCCTGCTTGATCAATGGGGAGGCCTTCATTCATTAAGTGGCATGAGAAAGAAGAGTACAAGCATTAGTTGCAAAAAGGAGTTTTATACATCGATACTGAAAAATCAATGAAAAATGAAAAAAATTGATGGAGAAATGGATACCGCTATTGCGTTCATGGCGTCGAGAAGTGCTGAAACCATATAAAATTTGCCAACTTCTGACAAAGTGAAAATTCGGCGCTCCTGCAAAATTCTACCTCAAACTATGTGCAATGCCTCCTCTTCCAAGCGCATTGATGAATTGAGCGTTAAATAAAAAATGGCTGATGGATTTTTCAAGAATGTTGCTGGTGGAGTTGGTTTGAGATCTGTTTAATAGGGAGGAGGTCAGGCGGCCAAACCCTACCTCCTCCTCTTTTTACACACTGAATCTCTTTAAGTTTAAACAAACCCCTTAAATAAAAATTATGGGTTGGGTTGGGCTCGCCTTGGGTGGCCCAGCCACTATACCCACCTCCACTGGTATCCATTAATTTATGGCTGGTTCATTGTTTTTTTAGAGTGGGCGTGGTTGGGTATGTGCCTTAAGGGCCGACCCACCACCCATTGTTGGTTACGATGCCGAGGTGTGGGGTGGCGGGGTCATGGCCGCCCACCCCCATGTTAATTGTTGCATTCTATGGGATGCGGGGAGGGATCGGGGGTTATGGCATGCCCATCCATAAACAAATATATTGTTATGCGATTTTGGTTGGGGTGTCAGGGTTGGTGCCCTGCCACCACCTTTTTTTAATTTTTTTTGTTTAAATAAAACCAGTTGCATATTTTTGAAACTTTGGTTTTGGACCGAAGGAGTCTATTTAATGAGGAAACAATTTTGCCTGAAATTTGGCTGGAGTTGGTCGAGTTCCGTCCACTGGAAAAAGACCAAATTGTGCCTTCATTAATCCTACCCAGTCATTAAAAGTCAACGCAACTTTCACTGCCTCTATCTCCTTCATCCGAACTCGGATTGGAGTGTCATTCACACTGTTGGAATAAGGGAGACGATCACTTTGATTTGATGTCAAGTTCATCACCTTTCCACCATTTTGATTTTTGAGCTTTTTCCATGCCACTGTGTCTGGAGATCCACCTGGATCAACCATTGTGTTGAACTGTACCGCATCCATGCTGCCCACAACAGTGACTACATTTATATCATGTAGCATCCATCCAAGTATGTTGCATCTAAACATACTTTAAATACAACCATATTGATGTTGATAATACAACCATGCTGCATCTTATTACATCATGTGATGCACCATACTGTCCATTGTGCTACAGTGTATTTTCATTGTGTTTAGTCCTCTATGTTGCTAGCTATGGTCTGCAGCCTAGTCCAAAAACAAGTAAGGTTGATTTATCTTTACCTTGAACAACAATGTCTTCCTCTTATTGCTACACAGTCATGATGGCTGAGACATGCCTCTCCATGGATTGCGTTATGCCCCTTCTGTCTTTGTTGTTATGATACCAATAAGAAGTGTTTAGGCAGTGTCTAGTTACACTCTTTCATAGCTAGGGATGCCCTAGGACTACGATCAACTCTTCTCATTATCTGTGGCTAGGTGAAGAATATGGTCCTCCCAATAGGACTGCGGCTAGGGCTTGCACTCACAACAGTTATGGCACATGAAAAACCCTCCTCAAACTGCGGCCTAGAACAACATATGAGGGATCTCTTTTAGGACCTAGATAAGGTAGCATGTAGATATTTTATGGACAACATTTAGGTCTTCATTGTGACTGTGTTTAGGTCTTCACCATGAATTTGTTTTAGAACATCTTCACCATGACTGCATTTTAGGGCAGCTTCACCATGACTATGTTTTAGGATAGCTTCACCATGACTGTTTTTTAGAACAACTTCCAAACGTGTGGAATTGCTACATGAGGGGAATGGTCCCCTGGTAATATTTTCCTTTGGTACATCTCTGACATGTACCTTCATGCTCTTCTTGAATTCATGCATACTTGTCACCATTTCACTCATATCGGGTAGGGCCCCATAATAAGCAAACCTTTGGTGCTATAGAATAGATGTGTCAACTGGCACGGTCCCTAATGGACTTCCTGCAACTTTATACAAATTTCCAACCCCGAACCCAAGAATAAAAGCATCTTGAAAAATTCCTTTTTCAAACACGTAACTTTCCATTGATGAATTCCACCTTGAAACCCTTGATTTCCATTACCAAAATGGACATGAGGTTCTTCTTGAGATCAGGGACATAAAGAACTTCTTCTTAATGAATCGTGCTACCTTTATTCAATTGAATGGTATCATTCCTACACCTTTTCTAGGATAGGTGGCATTGACTCCAAGTATAATCTCCAAGATTATTTCCATCTTTACCAAATTAGAGAGAGCTTCCTTCTATCCGATGAAGTGCCTTGAAGCACTTCAACCAAGAAGCTAGATTCCCAAAGAGTCTAGAGGAGAATTAGTGGAGAGGGTCAATATAAGCTAATACTTCTTTATATTATCATAAACAACATTTGATTCTTCATACCTGGAGTTCCTTGCTATCTTTGAAGAGTTAGCCATTCATTTGATGACTTGCATTACCTGTCATTCCTCTGATCATTGAAGATGTACATGGAATGGTTGTTATCAACATCAAGTGATGTGCCCCTACCATTCGGACACTCCTTCACATAATGGCCGAACTTATTACAAGCAAGGCATTTGCCTTTCCTTCCACCCTTAGATCCTGACTTCCCATTGAAGTGATATTTAGGTAGGTCCTCAGATGCTTATGTTGTGCCACTTAGATAATATTCTCTGTTTCGACTTCACCCTCGGTGAATTTGAAGAGGGATGAGGAACCCATTTAGCCTTTTTTCCTTCCCAACTATATTTGGTGATTGCTCTTTCACTCTTTCTTGGGCTTTTTCCTCACCTCACCTCTGATACCATGTCAATTTTAGGTATGTTCTATGCTGAGAGAAAATTTACTTCAATTTTCCATAGTAGCTCAATCTCAATTCCATATTAGCAATCACATTTAGCACGATACTAAAATGCAGATAGAACATAAACATAAATCACAGAAAATAAGTCAAGACAACAAGACACAAGATGTGGTGCTAGCTAAGGAGAAACCCCAATGTGGGAAAACCCTTGATCAATTCTTCTTATGTATTCTTCAATAGTTCAGCAGAGAGAGAGATAGTACATATACATCATAAGTCAACACTTTGACTTGACAAGATAAGATTAGATATCTTAACCATGAAGATAACATAATGAGGTAGCTAATCTGATCTTCAATGAAGGCATATTGCTTTAATTGAAGTCCCAAGGTGAATCCATCACCATGCTGCACCCATCACTGTGTTGCACCTCATCATCATGTTGCACCTGACACTGTGATGCACCCAATCACTGAGTTGCTCTCATCACTATGCTACTCCCATCACTATGTAGCTTAACATCATCATGTTGTACTCATCATCAACAAGCTATTGCAATGCATCGAGCTACTACTATATCTACATTCCCATCATCACCATGCTATACCATTGTGCTGCACTGTACTGCATCCATGTAGCCCACAATAGTCACTGCAGTTATCATGCAGCATCCATCCAAGTATGTTGCATCTAAACATACTATCAATACAACCATGTTGCATCTTATTACATCATGTGTTGCACCATACTGTCCATTGTGCTGCATTGTACTTTCATTGTGTTCAGTCCTATATGTTGTTACCTATGGCTTGTGGCCTAGCCCAATAGCAAGTAAGGTTGAGTTATCTTAACCTTGAATAGCAGTGTCTTCCTCTTATTGCTGTACAATCATGACAACTGAGACAGGCCTCTCCATGGACTATGTTATGCCCATTCATTCTTTGTTGTTATGACACCACTAGGACAGTGTTTAGGCAATGTCTGGTTACACTCTTTGATAGCTAGAGATCCCCTAGGATTGCGGCCAACTCTCCTTATTATCTGCAACTAGGTAAAGGCTATGGTCCTCCCAATAAGATTGTAGCTAGGGCTTACACTCAAAGCAGTTAAGGCACATGAAAAACCCTCCTCAAACTGCAGGCTAGAACATCGTATGAGGGATCTCTTTTAGGGCCTAGATAAGGCAGCATGTAGATGTTTTATGGAAAACATTTAGGTCTTCACCATGACTGCATTTTGGAACATCTTCACCATGACTATGTTTTAGGGAAGCTTCACCAT
The DNA here is from genome assembly GCA_000404065.3 of Pinus taeda. NCBI lineage: Eukaryota > Viridiplantae > Streptophyta > Pinopsida > Pinales > Pinaceae > Pinus > Pinus taeda. The sequence goes on along the minus strand of APFE031717898.1, from coordinate 287,243 downwards.
GACTATGTTTTAGAACAACTTCACCATGACTGCTTTTTGGTGAAGGTTCACCATGATTGCATTTTAGAGTAGCTTCACCATGACAACGTTTTAGGGCAACTTCACCATGACAACGTTTTAGAATTCCTCCATTAACTACATTTATTAGTGCAGCGTTAGAAGCTACGTCATCTTCTTCAGGGTTGCATAGATCCTTCTTTCCTATGGTAGCTTTTAGATCTAGTGCATCTCTTCATTAGGGTAGCGTTGTCCACTAATATCTCTCCTCCCACAAAAACCCAACGAAAAGTGGAGAGGAAGAGATCACAAGAAAAGTGTGTGTTCAAATGACTAGCAAGCCAACTCTTTTTATACTAAAATGTTGTGCACAATTGGGGGCAATTTGGTTGTTGGCCGACCTTGACGAACTGTCCCATAACACAAATAAATTCATATCTCCATGAGTACATGTCGAAATTGGATGATATTTAGATCAATCCTACACCACTCGATGAGAGGAATCTAAGAAAAATATTATCTTCCATGAATAATTAGACCCACATGGAGTTTGGCCCTAGTTTCAAATTTTAACAAGAAGGTTATAGTTGGTACTTCAATGGTCTTTAATTGATTTCATGTTATTTTTTGTGTGAGTTCTTGTCTAACATTCCATTCCACGTGGTTGTCTAAATCTACCATTTATGGTGCCTTATCATCTGAATAATCTCTTGGAGCTTTCCAAGTGTAACCGTTACTAATTCAATTACATATCTCCAATGCATATTTGTATGTTATGGTATCTAAATAATTGTATACACAAAATGGTAGGCAGTGATAAATCAAGCACAGTGAGATGTTTTGTGACTTCTTTGGCGAAGTTCACATCTCTTTAATTTTTGTTGACAACAAGTAAAACAATATTGATGCAGTCAAGGTTAGTAGCACTCATCTTCTTATATATCATCTTTAGAAATGGTGACTTTTATTTTAGAAAGGATTTTGGAATGGAGAGAAAGGATTAAATCTAATCTTCAGGTGTTTAGCGAAATTCATCCATGACATGGAAAAAAAACATTTTAGGCTCATGCATTCATGCAAACTAGTCAACCTTTAAAATTACTTTAGCGTAGATGAGATAAAATGAAGCATACACATCTTGATATGATTTCTAAATATGTTCAACATTGTTGGTTTATAGATGAAATTGTATGGATTTGGCTTGATTAACTATCTTACCAATTAAGTATGCTCTATGGAATCATTGTGCACGTATTATTTCTATGAGTGAGTATGCAGTAATATTGTTGATGTGAATGATAAGCCAAAGACTTTAGTGGACTAATTGACTACATTGATAAGAAATCCATAGACAGATGGGAACATGCTAACCTGATCATAGAGGCCACCAAGCAGATCAACTTAAAAGATTTTTATCATAGATTTAAAAATTAACTAGTGGTTCCTTCCCTTAGGAGTTTGTTTTATGGTGTTCACTACATATTTTTGTCACCCACAAGGTTCAGATCGAGATTCTTCTATGAGATTAGTACGCAAGTTGGGAATATACAACTTCATTATCTAATGTACCCATGGTGAAGGCCTAATTGGATAATCTAGAAACCACTATGGAATTGGCCTTCATGTAGATGCTATACTAAAGGTTGCATTTTTTCCATAGAAGGATATAGGAAAGGTGTTTCTTATACACCACATGAAAGAAATCATTCCCATAGTTTAGAACCATAGATGAGTCTTAGCAAACATGGATATGCTACATTACAATGATTGTGATCTTTATGTAACCCCCACCCCCCAATCCACTCCAATAAAGGCAAGTGGTCACTATGTTGATGCAATTTCCAAGAGTCGATATGAGGACGTTACTCATAGGGATAATGCACTGAAGTTGTGATTACAAGTGTGAAATATAACTCTAGTATTAAAATTTATGTTTGTGGACACTTACTATCATAGGAAATGGGAAATCAGGTTGTGAGACAGGCTTTGATTCTCATTAATTTTCATTGGAGGATTTCCATAGTTCAAGTGAAACAATCACAAAAAGGAAAAAAAAAACTATTTCATGCCTTTGGTTGGAAAATAGTGGACATAATCAGTTGTAGCACACATTTTCTTGGCCTTTAAGGATAATGGTTGCTACTTTTTGGTCCTTAGTGCTCGTTGAATTTCTCAAACATATCTTTCAAGGTAGTTCCTTGTCAATGTTAAGTAGGATGGCAAGACCAGACTTGATGATCATCTTGTGATCCCTCCACATGGGTTATTCCAATCCCTATATTGAGAAGTAATATGAAGGGATTCCCATAAATTCAAGATTTCTTGCATTCAATTCTGGAATCTTATTTGAATCTTGAATAAATTGAGGTGCATTGTATAACATTAAGCATTTCTAGGTCTTGTTTCATTCTCCTCGATTCATTTTTGAAACCTACCAAAGATATTTGAATGCTAGGTTTAAAGGCACCACTAAAATTCATTCACATTTAAAGCCTATCTTCTAAAATTCCCTACCTCTGCATTTCCACTGGCATGTCCACATAATAATTTATATGGTTGAATATAAGGGATATAGGCTAGAGTGGAAATATCATCCCTTTGTTGGCAATCATTGGCTGAGATGTTAACTCTCATTCGGTCAAAGTGCACACTTGACGAGATATTGAATTGTGTCACTACCAAGTTGGTGACAGAAATACATTGTGGATGCCTTTTTTGCATATAGATATGCATGTTTCTCATCACATTCAGCCGTGAATGTGTTGTTCCTTTTGTTTTGATGATTTTTTATGTGATTTGTCCAACAAGAATATTGCAACTCATTCTTCTATTTTAATAGAAAAATTAAAAGTGGATTATTTTGTTTGAAACTATATATGCATATAATGTTATATATACATATAAATGCAATTTATTGTATCTTTGTTTATGACAATTTGTACTAGCTCAGAATAGCAAATCAAAAGAAATTATTATTTGAGACAGCAAATTTGAGCCAGGATTTGCGAGCAATTAGCAATTAGAACCTTCTTTTTAGTTGTTTTTAGAGAAGGATAAAGCGGTTGAATCATGGGGCTTCACTCCCCATGTTTTGTAATTTGTTCTCAGGCTTTGATGTCAATAAAATGAGTAGTTTAGACCTATTTTTTGTTTCTCATGACATGCTGATTTATATTTTGCTGGAATGATTTTCTTGCTTGATTAAGTTTCTCTTTTTTATATGTTATGTGGAAATGAAAATGGCCTTCGGAAGAGCTTCAATGTTAATGTGCATCCCAAGGCTCGTGCGAATAATCCCTGTGCCTCCACCCCGACCAATAGCCCTGCAGAGTATCCTCAAAGAGCACAATCTCCATTCAAGGATTCATATTATAGGTGATCATAGGAGATCAAAGAGAAAAATGGGATTAAGAACATCCGACCTCATAAATCTGTAAGCCTGAGGTTGCCCACACCCAAAGTCATGAAAAGCTTCATGCCCCCAATGTTTTTAGCTACTTTCAAGGTTTCTAAACCCAAAAAGAGGATTTTTATGGAGAAAAATGAGACTATTTTGCATCGTACTTCTTCAACGCAATCACTGGCCTAAGTCTCGGTGAAATTTCCCTATGTGTCGAAGCCCCAAAATTCAGCCCTATATGAGCCTATGGTGGAATATAGCCCACATGTTAGAGAAGATTATGAAGAAGTTTCAGTGGATTATATGGAGGTGGACAACGTTCCATCCATGCTACAGCATAAAAGCAAAGCCTGCAAGGTTCTTTTTGAAGCTGGGGTTGTTTCCAATCCCAACAAGGAAAAGGAACCTAACCTTGAATTAAGCAAGGAAGGTGAGTCATTAACCTTTCTAGTTCAATTTCCTAGTCCTCGTGTCAAGCCCACAATCCTTCCATCCTATAATCCTAAGACTAATTATCTGTCTCCCTGACCTCAATTTTTTTGTTATCATCTAGAAAGGGACCTATAGTTGGAAGCTAGGGTACTAGCTTGTGGGGAGCATGGGGTTTTGGAATGTAAACCAGAAAGTGGACTTACCAAAGTTACAGAAATTAAGGAAATACAATTCCTGGGAGAGAAAATGGCTTCTATAGGTTTATCCACTGATTGTAGAGAAATGCGTGACATTGAAGGAAAAGAAATAGAAATACTTGATAAATATGAAGAAAAGCCCTGCAACACTAGTGGTGCCACCTTTAAACCCAGGTTGAATATTTTTGAAAAATTGCAGGCAATGTATGATGATGAATATAAAGGGGAGGAGGAGAAGCCCTATGGATGGTTGAAAATGTCATTGTTGTTTTTGTTTGTTTTGTTGTCTGCATCAGTTTCCTTGTTGCGATCCAGAAGCCCCGATCCTCTGCTACCATCTCTATAGAACAATGCATTGGCTACTGGTGAGTTTTATGCTTCGATAGGGAATGTTGTTAAAGATGTAGAAGTGTTTTGTAGACAAGATTCTGTCAAATATATGAATCATTCTCTTTTATAGTATTCAAGGAAAAAATTTGATGATATTATAGAGAATGTTAAGTTTTGGGTTTATTTAACCTTGACCAAGCTCTATGATGGAAAGAATCATGGAGAACTCCTTTGAGAAAACCTACAGTAGTGATATTGAAGGAATGGGTAATCATCTTGGCTTGGAAACTATTGTAGAAAGGGACATCAAGGACCATAGCCTTTCCTCTGATGAGATCTTATTGGAGAAGGGGAGTAGCATAGAGGCCAATCTAAAGGGATTTGATCAGTTTGTGCCTCTTCAGTTCATTATGAAAATGTTGACTCAAATAGCCAATGCAAGGGACAGAGAGCATGTTGCGGAGGGGAATACTAATCTCGAAGTTGATCTTCATAGTGAATCTGAGAACCCATCATCCTCTAGAATGCAAGAAAAAGAGAATAAAGTTGGAGCTCATGAACATGGAGACTTCATGCCATTATCTTCTCTAGAAACCATTCCTCATTTAGACATACCTTTATACTCCTACTCTCACATAGATGATGAAAATGATAGATATGGTAGAGAAAAGGGCTTTGAGGAATCTATGTTCTCATATTCTTCATATAGAATAGACATATCTGCTACTTCTGAGGAATCTTTGTTGAAAAGTGTGCAACAAGAAATGCTAAATTTAGAATGTGATAAAAATAGACCTGCTAAAAATAGCATGTCTAAAAATAGCATTTCTGGGTCCCTTCCTATTTATAGCAGTCCCTAGTCTATCTATAGGAAGCAAAATTAATTTATGTCTTAACAATGGTTTGAAATATTAATTAATTAATTCAGTTGAGTTAATTAATTAAGAAAATTCAAATTTGAAGTCTTTGTGAGCATGCACATGAGTTTCCTTCACTAATTGAGGGAATAAGCATGAGTTCTATAATGAGAGAATCAATTGACTTAGTTAACTAGTCAAGTCCAGTTAGATTATTTTAACAAGTTGTTGTAATAATAAAATATAGTTTGTTAATGCTTGCATGCATGTGACAACTATTATTTTAGATAACTGATGATTCACTCATGGATAATTGTTGCATGTCAGTTCTGTCAGAGACCCAGTTGAGATCAGATATGGGACAGTGTATTATCAGATGCTTAGCTATTTCTAGTAAGTAGTTTTTGCATGGTTGAGGAACTAGTGTTCTAAAGGAATACGTAGTTGCACCATTGGTTGTTTTTGGTATGTTGGAATTAATAGCATGTGATTTTTCTATTATTTCCTAAGCAAATTGCGTAAGAACCATAGGGAAAGCCTAAATAAACAACGCTTGGGTGGTTCATGAGACATATCTTCATAGTTCATTAAGAAATAAATAGATTGAGAGCTAATTCTTCTTGTATTGTGAGGAAGATTTCCACTTGATTGATAATATATGGTTGGGATTTTATGCTGGTGCTTTCCCTTGGATATATCTTGTGTTATGTGTGATTAATTCTCTTGATCAACTATGCATGTTTCTACTTGATGTTGCTCATGATTTCGATTATGCTTATGCTTAATGTTTTGTAGAAGTAGAACAAGTATTATGCTTTAGGACATTGCATATAATGGTTTGTTCTATAGGTGAAATTTCTACATGGTATCGGAGCACAGGTGATCAAGCAAGAACAATATACTAGCAAGATGAATTCAAAGTTTCTTATTCTTGATATAGCTCTCAAGTTCTTATCACATCTATTTCATTGATGGCGTTCAATGGTTTGAGGCTTGAGTATGCTCTTGATGGCATCTCAAACCATATAGCTTGGAAGGATCGCATGGAGGCATTTTTGGAAGATAATGCTCTTAAGGATTTCATTGATCAAGAAGTCCCTAAGCCTACTGACAAGACTAAGCTGGTGGAATGGGGTAAGTGTGTGGCTAGAGCTAGGAGAATTCTTTTGGACGGTGTTTGAGATCACATAGTCTCAAGCCTCCATGGGAAGGAGTCTCCATTTGTAATGTTGAAAACATTGAAAGATTTATTTCATAATAGTAGTGACGAAAGGAAGTTGGCACTAAAGGACAAGCTTCGAAAGATTAAGTGTGAGAAGGGTGACTCTATTTCTACATTCTTAAACAAGCTCACCACCTACAGAGATGATCTTGCAAGCATAGGAGTCACTACAGCTGATGAGGATATAGTGAGTCTAGCACTCCTTGGCCTTCCTAAGAGCTGGCATAGCTACCAAGACTCAATGAATGGAAGGGACAAACTGCCAGATTGGGAACGTGTATGGTCGGGTTTGATGAAGGAGGAGATCAGACGAAGCACCAGGGATGGATCTTCTTCATCAAAACATGAAGATGAAGAGAACTTGGCTTTAGCTTCTAAAGCTAAGAAAGGGAAAGGAAAGGCATCCCATTCCAAGTCTTCTCAAGGAGGGAAGAAGTTTGACAAGTCGAAGGTGAGATGCTTTCATTTTCATGTGTTGGGTCATTATGCTAATAATTTCCCAAAGAGGAAGTCCGAGAAGAAAGGTTCCTCCAAGGAATCTGATGGTGATGCACTAGCTTCACAGTTTGAGATGGATTTCTCACTTATTTCATGCATGGTTTCATCCAGCATGGGATGTGTTTGGTATTTGAACAGTGGAGCTTCTTTCCACATGTCAGGTGATAAGAATCGTTTCAGCACTTTGGAGGAGAAAGATCTCCAGATACATATTGAGATGGGCGACGAGGGAAAGAACTGTGTCTCGGGTAGAGGTATGATTATGTTTCAAAGGGATCATGGTTCTCCCCTAACTCTTTCTAATGTTATATATGTACCAGGGCTGAAAAAAAATCTTGTGTCTATTGCTATGCTTGAGGATAAAGGCTATGATGTAGTCTTTAGTTTGGGAAAGGTTTTCCTAAGGCATATTAGCACTGGACAAACCAAACAGATTGGGATTCAAATTAAGAATCTCTACAAGTTACAGGTGGAAGATTGGGCTACTCTCAGTTCCAAGGGAGAAGTGGTGCATGGCCAAGATATTGGTGAGTTATGGCATAGGAGACTCGGCCACTTGCATCATGGGGCCTTGAAGATCATGTAGCAAATTTCTACCGGATTACCCAAGTGCAAACTAGAGCACACAAGCACAGGCAAAGGTTGTACTCTGGGTAAGTATGTGAAGGCTTTCTTTCATGATCAGGATGGTAGAGTAGGGGAAATTCTAGATTGAGTTCATTCAGATGTATGTGGGCCCTTCTCTATAGCCTCCAATGCGAAGCAAAGGTACTTTTCTATTTTTATAGATGATTTTTCTCGTAGATGTTGGATCTACTTCAGGCAAAAGAAGGATCAAACCTTCTTGAAGTTTTGTGAGTTCAATGCTTTGGCAGAGAAAGAATTAGGGAGGAAGATAAAGGCCTTGTGGAGTGATAACAGTGGAGAGTATGTTTCCCAGTAGTTTAAAGACATTTGTGCTTAAGAAGGAATTAAACAGGAACTCACTACACCTCATAACCCACAACATAATGGGGTGGCCGAAAGGAAGAACAGATCTATTGTGGGATCAACTCGAGTGATGCTACATGACCAAAGCCTACCACTTCATCTGTGGGCTGAGGCATGCAATACAGTAGTGTATCTTCAGAACATAAGCCCTCATCATATTTTGGGGATGAAGACACCTATAGAGGCTTTTCAGGGAAGCGGCCAAATGTGAGTCGCTTCCGTATCTTTGGATCACCAGTTTACTGTCATGTGACCAAAGATGCTCGGAAGAAGCTAGACCCAATAACTGAGTTGGGAATACTTGTGGGGTATATGGATACACCTCACAACTATCAGGTGTTTCTGCCTACGAGTCAGAGGACAGTAGTGTGCAGGGATCTGAAGTTTGATGAGCAGCAAGCCATGCGAGAGTCACTTGAGAGGGAGCTCAAGTTGCATGGTGATGATGAGGAACTATTAGTTCCTAAGGAGGAGGAGCCTCTTGATGATGCGAAGCAACTGCATGCAGAGATTCTAGTGGTGGAGATCACCACTACTGGAGAGTCTTCCAAAGAGGGGTGGAAATGCTCTCGAGAATCGGACATATTGATGTAGGATGCGAGAGAGAATGTGGGCATCCATCCTCTCATCGTAGACAGAGGAGATCTCCCGATAGATACACTGGCTACATGGCCCTGGTTGGGGAGTGTGTAGCGACCGAGCCTTCTTCTTTTGAGGAGGCAGTGCAACAGCTAGTTTGGATGGATGCGATGGTAGAGGAGTATGATTCTATAATGAGGAATAGTGTATGGGATGTTGCTCCTAGACCAGGGAACAAGTTAGTGGTTACTTTCTAGTGGCTTTACAGAGTAAAGCAGGTAGCTGATGGCAGTATTGAGAAGCATAAGGCAAGATTTGTTGCCCGTGGTTCCTCACAAGTTGAGGGGATTGACTATGATGACACCTTTTCTCCTGCTGCAAGGTACTCATCGATCAGATCGATTCTAGCACTATCAGAACATATGGGTTGGAAGATCCATCAAATGGATGTGATGACAACTTTGCTCAATGGGGAGATTGAGGAAGAGGTATACATTGAGCAGCTCGAAGGATTTGAGACCTTCGATTGTGAGTCACATGTGTGTCGGTCAAGCGAGCATTATATGGGCTGAAGCAAGCACCCTGTGCTTGGTATACCAAGATCGATAGATATTTCACCAGGTTGGGCTTCACCAAGAGTGAAGCAAATGCGAACCTCTACCACATCATTGTAGATGGTAAGCGATTGATTATTGTACTTTATGTCGATGATCTGATTTTGATGAGTGATGATGAGTTGATCAAGTCTTGCAAGAAGGATCTTGCAAGAGAGGAGATGAAGGACATGGGCCTCATGCACTACTTTCTAAGCATGGAAGTGTGGCGGAGACATGGGGAAGTATTTTTTTCTCAAGGCAAGTATGCCAATGAGATACTGAGGTGCTTCCACATGGATATGTGCAAGCCCATGGAGACTCCTCTAGTAGGTAACTGGAGGAAGGAGGATGCTACCTCTGGTGAGGTAGTAGCTACTACAGTTTCTCAGTGACTTGTGGGTTCACTCATGTATCTAGTGAACACATGACCACATTTGTGCTTTGTAGTGAATCGGCTGAGTCAAACTATGGTTCAGCCAACCAAGTTATTTTGGAAGGCAGCAAAGCATGTGCTGAGATATCTCAGAGGTATTACACAATATGGATTATGGTACAAGTGGACAGAGGGAGTGAAGCTCTAAGGCTTCACAGATGCAGATTGGGTAGGAAGTCCATCAGATAGGAAGAGCACTTCTAGAGGGATCATCAACCTTGGGTGAGCTGCAATTTCTTTGTATAGCCAGAAACGAAGATCAATTGCATTTAGAACAGCGAAGGAAGAGTACATGGCACCAAGTCAGGCTGCATGTGAGGCCATCTGGATGCGGAAGATCCTAGTGGGATTGTTTGGTCAGATGATGGATCCGACGGTGATATATTGTGATAATCGGAGTTGCATTAAACTCTCTGAGAATCCAGTGTTTCAGGACAGGTCCCAGCATATATATATCCACTATCATCATCTACAGGATTGTGTGGTCAAGAGGATCATGATGTTGCCGTATATTTCCACCGAGGAACATGATGCAGATATTTTGACAAAGCCATTGTCAAAGAGAAAGTTTGAGTTCCATAGAGATAGCATCGGGGTTGCTGATAATCCCTTTCTTGTTGAGAGGGAGTGTTGAAAAGTGTGCAACAAGAAATTCTAAATTTAGAATGTGATAAAAATAGACCTGCTAAAAATAGCATGTCTAAAAATAGCATTTCTGGGTCCCTTCCTATTTATAGCAGTCCCTAGTCTATCTATAGGAAGTAAAATTAATTTTGGACTTAACAGCAGTTTGAAATATTAATTAATTAATTCAGTTTAGTTAATTAATTAAGGAAATGCAAATTTGAAGTCTTTGTGAGCATGCACATGAGTTTCCTCCACTGATTGAGGGAATAAGCATGAGTTCTATAATGAGATAATCAATTGACTTAATTCTAACTAGTCAAGTCCAGTTAGATTATTTTAACAAGTTGTTAAAATACTAAATATAGTTTGTTAATGCTTGCATGCGTGTGACAACTATTATTTTAGATAGTTGAGGATTCACTCATGGATAACTGTTGCATGTCAGTTCTGTTAGAGACCCAGTTGAGATCAAATGTGGGATAGTGTACTATCAGATGCTTAACTATTTCTAGTAACTAGTTTTTGCATGGTCGATGACCTAGTGTTCTCAAGGAATACATAGTTGGACCATTGGTTGTTTTGGTATGTTGGAATTAATAGCATGTGCTTTTCCTATTATTTCCTAAGAAAACTAGGTAAGGACCATAGGGAAAGGCTATATAAATAGGGCTTGGGTGGTTCATGAGACATATATTCATATCTTCATAGTTCATTGAGAACTGAATAGCTTGAGAGCTAATTCTTCTTGTATTGTGAGGAGGATTTGCACTTGATTGATAATACATGATTGGGGTTTTATGCTCGTGCTTTCCCCTAGATTTATCTTGTTTTATGTGTGATTAATTCTCTTAATCAGTTATGCATGTTTCTACTTGATGTTGCTCATGATTTCAATTATGCTTCCACTTAATGTTTTGTAGAAGTGGAACAAGTATTATGCTTTAGAACATTGCATATATCGGTTTGTTCTACAGGTGAAATTTCTATAATCTCTTCCTATGGTTCATTCTTAAGAAGCAGATAATATCAATGAACATTCTTTAAAGTAGCAGATATTGATGAAATTCCTAAAGCTACCATCCTTCCTAACCATTACCAGAAGTTTGTATCAGTTGTCAATGAAGATTTAGAAGTTAGTGAACCTTTCGTTCCTTTGGTTTCACAGAGCAACTCAAAAGTAAAGTAAGAATCTGAGGCATTAGACATGGACAACAATACACTTGAGAATGTAACTGTTGAAGATGAAAGTTATCGTGTTTCTCCTTCAAATGTAGATGGTGAGTACCTTTTGAAGGAATTTCAATTCACGGAGAGGACTAACAAGAGGTGAATTTCTACAAAAAGATTTGATGTGTTACAATAGGTAATTTTTTTTGGGTTGTTGGAGGAAGAGGCAATTGGGCAGGCTTATCACATGTGTAGATTCGGCCATTGCCACATGGGGGCAATTCCACCATTATTATTATAATTCACTGTAATTTCTAGGTAAACCACACTACCCCAAAATGGAACTGAAGTAAAATATAAGAATTTGAACCTGCAATCATAAGACTTCATTATAGTAGTAGCCAATTCAGCTGCTCATAGGCTCTAGGTCGATGGAACCATTTAGCTTCTCAGAGGCCCTTTGTAGAATAAATATGTTGCATGATCTACATACTCCATATCTACTGCAACCTAAATCCTCATGAGTTCTGCTCCTTGTCGTCATATACCTTTACTAAGTTGTACACATCATCTTTATGAATAAATCTCTAGACCTTTTTGTTAGGAATAACCAAAGGAATACGTTGTTCAAACACAGTAAAGCAAATAGGTGACCAAGATAATATTTTATTTTGAAGATTTTGTATCAGTTTTTTCATAAAATAAAAAACTTGAAGTATAGTGTACTTCAAGTGAAGAAGAACCATCCCTAGAAGGTGTGCTCCTTCAATGATTCTCCCTAGAAGGTTCAAGATAGATTCCCTTTTGTGTTATGGGTTAAATACAAGCTCAATGATAAAATAATTTTAACCAAATTACTACTGAGACTAAAAGTCTTAAAATTTGTGCATGATGTCTTGTTCAAAGTTCTCCTTTATTTCATCAATCCTCTCAATTCTCCCATTGTTAGAAACTCTCAAACTCCCTGGTTCACTGTTATGGTTAAGAACTTTCGAACTCCCTAGTTCAGATTCATTTTGTACAATCTATGTTGGGTCAATGGATTTAGCCTCACAATCATCCCATTTAATTTTTTGTTATTTAGAAAAGTAGTTGTTTTACCATTGGTTCTCTCAATTCTCCTAATGAAACATAGTGAATCCTTTTCTATAAATTCACCTACTATAACACATTGAATATTTTTGTAGAAATTCACCTTGTGAAACTGCTTCTACAATTTTTATAGCTTCTTGTAGCCTACTCTCTGCAATTTTAGTACTAGCTTCTAATTGTGCAGCTTCTTCCTTTTGTTTGTGCATATCCTCTCTAGCTGCTTCAACTTCAATCTTGTCTTTATCTACCTCAACAGTTGCTTGTTGTGAAGCTCTTGAAACTCTGTCACAGCTTCTTTGGATTGCCTCTCTCCATCTTTTCGTGCTTTAATTTCTTGTCTTTTTTATTCAACTCAGCCTCTAGATAAGAAACTATTGAATAAGACTTTATTACCCTTTCCCATGTTCCTTCTAGCAGTTCACTTTCCCTCTCCAACTCTTCTCTGAGTGGCTCAATGGCACCTGCTAAATAGGTTACCTCCTATGTGCTTTGTTTAGATTTTCTCTCATCTTCTCTAGTTCTACTAGAGTTATATATTTGACTTTAGTTTTTTAACCTTTTGACTCTTTGCAAGATCTAGGTCACCCACTGCTTTAGAGGGGGAATTTTCAACTACATGCATATTTGCTCCTAGTTTATGTTCTGACTCTTTAACTGCTGTTAATTCTAGTTTCAAGCTATGCAATAAAAAGGTTGAGGCATCGAGCTTTAACATTAGATCCTTAACAAGAACTACTTCATGATTTAGCCTAATCAATTCCTGGTTGACATGCTCTATTTCTTCCCCTTCTCCTCAAACTCTCGATCTTTGGCCATAGCTACAACATGTTTCTTTTCTTTTGTTTCCATATATAACCTCTAAGATATATCTAAGAAATTTTTTGTGGTCATAAATTCTATGGTTAGTGCATCTACCCATTTCTACATCTCTTCAGAAGCTGTCAATGCATCGATTGCATTTTCAAGAGCAATGTCCTCAATTTAACTAAACATAGGTATTCTAAAATATCATGCTCAAGCTCCTGTTTGACAACTTGTAGTGCTAATATGACTGATGCATTTATTTTCTTTTCAACCTCTAGTTGTGTTTTTGTAATGATATTGTCTTCATCCAAATCAGCATTGTCCTCCTCCACAACTCCCGGCCTTGTAAATTCAAAGTCAACTATTACATGCCTTTCTAAAGTGTTAGCACTCTCCAAATTTAATGTTAATTCCTTTCTGAGACACATCGTTTTGTCCATATCCAATATATCCTGTGATTTTTTATATTCTGTTGCAATCATAAGTCTTTTTAGTTTTGTAATCTCTTCCTCCATCTTTTGAAGCTCAGCTGCTACATACTGGCCTCTCTGTACATACAATTTTTGTGTTATTTTGTACTGCCTAATATAAAGACTAGAATCCCATCTTGTAAGTCATAATTAGAATAGTTGAAAGAAATAATGTTGAATAAAATAGATCTTTCTTGCATTTCTTCTTTAGATTCATAATTTTATTCACTCATAACTACTATATTACAGGTTACATGAATAGTATGAAGTGATTTCTTATCAATAAGATACAAGATCTATTCCAGTCAAAGTGGTAATAACAGTAGTACCAACCATGATCAATAGTGTCACCTTATATGGGCTTAATAGAAAGGCTTATACTAATAGATAGTGTGTTTGCCTAATATAGCTTATCCATATTGTCAACATTACAGCTATGTTAACTATGTACAAACTTGTGAATATGGGTTATGGGTTGTGAAGATCATTGATTATGGAAACTAGTGTACTTAATGCTTATAGTGGTAAAGAAATACGGCATGATTGAGTTAAGTGTATTCAGCTTGAACTATACTATCATTCATAAGGGTACTAATCACATGACTATGACTACTCTAATATGATACCATAATTGTGTCACAACCTTATTGTGATTGACTCATGATAGATACCCATATAAAATAAGTGAAAGCATAGATGACTTGTACACAATGTAATAAATATTAGTACTATTCAAGAAGGTCATGACTATTCCATAAGATTAAGTGCATGGATTGGTATCATTACAATTGTTAACACATAGTCTAATATGCATAAGCCATCAGCCTGATCATATACAAGATATCCTATATGTATTGAATATATTGATGATCAAAGTGTATTCTATTCTATGTATATTTCCATATGCTTTCTTGTCACATGCATTCTTATATTCATTGCAGGGTAGTGGAGAAATTGGTATTAGAGTAGTATAGAAAAATGAAAAAAATGTAAAATTCAAAAGCACACTGATGGAGGAGCATCCGAGCACCCTTCATTAAAATTGGAGTTAAAAGTTGTGAAAGAGGAAATGTGGACAATCATTATAAACCGGGGAAAATTCTGTTAAAACAGAGCTAAATTGATGGAATTGATAAGTCTCTAGAAGGCTTGATTTAATGTAATTATCTGCCATGTATGCATATAGAGATATTTAGGGGATTTGATTGAGCGATTGTGGGAGAAACTCATGGATTGTAAATGATCCCTCCTTTTGCATTTTCCTATATAAAGAGAGTCTGTGATGTGAGAGAGGGAGGTGGAGTACACAATGTAGTCGCAGGGCAATTTGTGACTAAGGCCGAGAGGCCTTACCTTGTAATCAAATTTTGTATATATTTGAAATATACAAGTTATTATACATCTGCGTGTTATTTCAGTTTTTTGTGTCTGTGTCTTTATATATACATTCTTTCCTATAAATTTAATAGATATGCATGTGCGAGTGTAAAGGACGAAGTTCCTATGAACTTCGCCTTAAACAGAGTATGGCAGAGTTAAATGTGTGTTGTAACGTGAATTCCATCAATAAGTGAACGAAACCGTCGAATCATCTAGCTCGACATATAAATTAGCGAAACGAGAGAACCCTAAAAAAATTCATGAGAACCTAATGGAACCATCATAGCTGTCCAATCAAACAAATTGAGCAGATCCAACAGATCTAACGGTCATCGCATGGTAACAGGCGCTGAAGTTTAATTCTAAAAACGGACGGGAGAATCTATAAAATTGAGTTAATGGCTTAGTTAATCATGACCATCCACTTGAAGGAGTCAGATTCGATGCTAATCATGTCGAAAAATGCATGGGATTTAATTCCAAAATTAGACACGATGAGGTCTTATACAATGGGCTTAAAACCTCGTCGAGTTTCAACCATCGAGACTGTTCGTTGATTGAATTATTGGACAGTAATCACACTCGAATGTGCGTGTGGGTTAACATTTCTGGTGGACTCAATACGTTACCAAATAGGATTAAGTTTATTTGGGTTCTAGTCTTAACCGTTCGTTGGGTGATTGGTTGGGTTTGATGTGAAGTCCACCTATTAAAAGGCTTCCGATATATATGTACATGGGCCCATAACCCACAAGTCCACACATGAAAATTATGTAAATATACAGCTTTGCTACGCAAAAGCGGCTAAGATGTCATCATTTTTTGGTATCATAGTAGAAGAAGATTATGCGTGCAAAAGGAGTTACAATTATGTTAAAGATTGGAGAGTTTGTGGTCTTATTCTTGTCATACAAATAGCAAGAAGAGAAAGTGAGAAGATTGTAGCAACCTAAAATGAGGAGTTCTCAAGTGGTTCCAAAGAAGAGAGAACCTGAGAGATGCCGAAAGGCTAAGCTCAGAGGAGAGAAGCTTGGTGAGGTATCGTGTAGCAGGGATGACTTGTTACTGCAAGGGTTTTGTTGTAGCGCACGGAAAGATCATAAAGGAAATTCCACAAAGGAAGTGGGTAGAATTTCTAAGGGATGAAGGAAGCATATGACTAGGAGGTCATAAATTTTTGTGCCTTGGGAGTCTGATGCAGGAGCATTCGAGCACCCATAATTAATATTGGAATTAAAAGCTATGAAAGAGGAAACATGGACAATCATTGTAAATCGGGGAATATTCTATTAAAACATAGCTAAATTGATGGAATTGATAAGTCTCTAGAAGGCTTGATTTAATGTAATTATCTGTCATGTATGCATATAGAGAGATTTAGGGGATTTGATTGAGTGATTGTGGGAGGAACTCATGGATCGTAAATGATCCCTCCTTTTGTAATTTCCTATATAAATCGTGTTTGTGTTGTGAGAGAGGAAGGTAGAGTACACAATGCAGTCGCAGAGAAATTTGTGACTAAGGCCGAGAGGCCTTAGCCTGTAATTGAATTCTGTATACATTTGAAATATACGTGTTATTATACATCTGTGTGTTATCTGAGTTTTGTGTGCCTATGTATTTATATATATATGTTCTTTCCTATAAAGTTAATTGATATGCGTGTGCGAGTGTAAAGGACAAAGTTCCTATGAACTTCACCTTAAACAGAGTATGGCAGAGTTAAATGTGTGTTGTAACACGAATTCCATCAATAAGTGAATGAAATCGTCAGATCGTCTAGATCGATGAATAATATTGGCGGAACGAGAGAACCTTGACAAAATTCGTGAGAACCTGGAGGAACCATCATATCCATCCAATCAGAAAGACCCAGCAGATCCAACAAATCTAATAGTTATCACGTGGTAGCAAGCGTTGGAGTTTAATTCTAAAAATGGACATGAGAATTTATAAAACTGAGTTAATGGCTCAGTTAATTGCGACTGTCCTCTTGAAGGAATCGGATCTGACTGTAATCACGTTAAAAAATGCATGGGACTTAATTCCAAAATTGAACGCGATGAGGTGTCATACAATTGGTTTAAAACCTCGTTCAGTTTGGACCATAGAGACCATTCGTTGATTGAATGATAAGATGGTAATCGCGCTCGAATTTGTGCATGGATTAACATTTATGGCGGAGCCGATACATTATCAAAGAGGGTTAAGTTTATTTTGGTTCCATTCTTAACCGTTCATTGGTTGATTGGTTGGGGTTGTTGTGAAGTCCGCCTATTAAAAGGCTTCTGATATATATGTACGTGGGCACATAACCCACATGTACACACACACAAATTACGTAAAGATACAGCTTTGTTGCATAAAAGCAGCTGAGCTATCATCATACTCCCTATCCTCAATGGTTTACAAAGGGTGCTAGGTACGTTATAGATCCAATTTTAAGAAGAAATAGTGAAGCATACATTTCGCTTGATTGCTAGCCCCTTACACAACAATAGGCTTGAGAGAAATAAAATGATTTTCATTCAAGAATGGGATGTCACCTACTTAACACATACGTGGGGATCCTTGACACCATCAACAGATCCCCATGCCATACAAATCTATTTTTGGAATTTTCATAGTTCTAGGAAGCTTTATGTTAATAAGTTTCCATATTTCTCCATAGGAAAATCTACCTTGATGACACAATTGAATTGGAAGTATTTGGTTGCTTTTAAAGGCCACTTCATTAGACTTCTCCCTAAGTTGATGGTATCAATGGAAATAGTTATTTTTTGAATCTATGTATGGCTTATTTGTTCTTTATTGCTAGTCATTGTCACTAGTGCTATCTCTTGATAGTTATTTGGATTGACATAATCTCTTTTTGGTATGCCAAGCATGGAATTTAAAGCGAGAAATCCAGTCCATATAAGTTGGGTGTATGCTTCATCAACACAGGGAAGGGAACTGTTTGTGAATGTTTAAATATGGGTTGCCAGGCTAGAACTCAAGACTACTTGCAATGAGATAGTCCACAAGATGGAATCTTGGGAGAAAATGAGTCTGGACTTTGGAAAGATTATTATAGACATGTAGTGTGAAGGAGAAAAGCTATAGGAGAACAAGAGGATGTGGTTGTATATTACCTATTACTTTGTTTAGCTATGTTTTGAATGCTTCACAAACATTACTTGAACGGTAGAGAATCAATATGTTTTGGGAATTTCTTTGTTATTCATGTACATTTTAATAAGATCGTTTGAACATATCAACTGAAATACATCTCAACCTCCTATAATCAGAAGTGTTGTTGAGTGCGACATGTGGGTGTTTGTATTATGTAAGAATCTTAAGGATCATTGGTACCAGGTAGGTTATAACAATATGACAGGATCATTGTAGTTCAATAACATAGTTCTAGAATCTGTTATTCCATGTTGAATGCAATCGAATTTTTAAATGTGTTGTGACTGAAGTAGCTTATTTATTTTCATTTATAGGTAGGTTAAGGGGAGTTTCCAATTATTGCAGCCCATGGGTGAGTGTTTAAGCCTCAAATACTTTTGTGCCTGTATGGATTTTATTTCTTTGTCATCTAAAGCTTCCCTTCCTGTGTAGAGAGGAGAACATAGCATACAAGGAACTTGATCCTAGTTCCTGGGCATTGATTTTGAAAGCACTATGTGAGATTCAAGTTGAGGTATAAAACATATTTGCATTTTTATTTTGGTGGTATCGTCAAAATGCAATTATTCCATTCATCATACGTTGTGACCAAGTTTAAAGAAATGCATGAATTTGTTGGTATTTTAACTTTAGTGTACTTTTCGTGATAATATATATTTAAAAAAAATTGCATTTTTCCTAAGTAAAATTGTTCTTGATTGCCTCATGATCAACATTGCAGTTCTATTGTAGTGCTTCCAAAATAGTTCATAGATAACAAGATTTTTGTTTTTGCAGTCAAAAAAATCATTGGGTGCCTGTTTGGTGGTGCCAATACTTGCAAACCATTACATATATATCCATGTTTTTTCAGATTCTCTTTAGTTGCATATTTTTCTTACATTTAGTCTTTCTGAGAACAACTAATTAATGTGACCATTATCTTTTAGCCTTTCATACATGACAGCAAGGGGACATTCAACCCCATATCTATAGTTCTCTTAAGCATGGATTTCAGATCTCAGCATTTCGTAATGAGCAAATCGAGGGGGATTCACATGGAACTTCCTACTGGTAAAGCTGTAAATATTATGGAGTCTTCAATGTTGCATTCTTGTTTATAGACTGTTGTGATTCTCATTATTTGAAGGCCCTCTTAGCCTTATTATGAGTTCATTTGTTACAATTTTAGAACTTATACCCTAAGCCCTAATTGTTATAAGGTGGAGATTTCAGAAATAGATTGGACAAAAGAAACAAATTTTTAAGTGTGTGGGTGCCTTCTTTGTTGAGTGGGACCATAGGTAGGATCATGACAAGTTGTATTAAAGAGCTAGTACTCCAGGGCTTGTTGTGCCAAACCTGTCTTTTTGCTTCTTTTTGGTTCATTCCAAGTCTTTTTATTTGAGTATTTACTATTGTTATAATTTATGTGTCATCATATTGTATTCTTTATTTGTTTTGTTTCGGAAGTTGTGATAAACTGATTCTAATACTTATATGTTGGATTGATTTGAAGGTACAAGGATGATTCTATTATTGGTCACCATTTATATAGGGAGATTCGGAAGATTGAGGTAAAAGATAAGACTAGGGTACATGACGTTTTTCCTTGCCAGTGGGAAACCATAACAACCAATTTTGATGAATTTCAAGCTGTAGCGGTAAGTAATTCAGTATACAGACATCTTATCCAGTCCACAATTTTTATAATATCCATTGCAATCAGAAGCTTAAAGGTTCATATTGTGAATAATTGTTGTGTTATATAATATATTTCATTGCATGAAGAATAAAAAAACTTAAAATGATAAATAAATAAGTTGCTTCATAATGTCAGCGTTAAAAACACTGCATGCAAGTTTTGCAGCAAAGGTGCATCTATGGCTGAGCATGTCTAGTGGAGATTCATGTCCACTAAGACTTTTCGAGCATGATTTCAGGTTGAATCTAATTGTTTTGTCAGTCTTGCTTCCTTGGAAAGACCCTCTCATTAGGGACAATTGGATAATTACATACAATTGTAATGTTTCATGGCACATAGTTTAGTTGGGGGATAATAGCTTTGTAGAAATCTAGGTATATGACTTCTTTTCATGATGAACCTTCCTCTGGTAGTTGTTAGGCGAATTGAGGCTTTTTGAGCAGGAATTTTTGTTGCTTGTAAATGCCAAATTCGAAGTTTTTCATAAAGATGTTGAACACCTTCCTTACATATCAATGATCTAATTTAAAAAAGTGTTAAAAGGACATATATTAGAGCTTTCAAAGTAGGCTCTGAAATTTGTCTTCTTATCACAAAACCTGTGAACTGTATCAACAAACAAAGAATGTTCATGGCTTTGTAAAACCAAAATATATCATTGGAGAAGTTTGTAGAAAATTTTGTAACTAAGGTTCATGAAAGAAATCATTTGTATGCCATGCTGAGAAATGGAAATGGTCCAAATACCCCACCCCATCCCCAATGCCTCTTTTGAAAGGTCGCCAACTACATTCTTACAATCCC